>JAQQSZ010019561.1:0-10340 GCA_028646595.1 Phalanger gymnotis
GCCCTGATCAGGTACAATAACAATGGAATCTAAGAAAGTCCCAGATTTCTAGGATTTGAGGGTATCAGCTCGGTGAACTAGCTATTATGGAGAACATAGATGAACTCCTGCTCTGTGAATTTGGGAGAAACATCTGCTTCACAGAAAAGGAACCAAGGAAACTGAGCTACGAGTTTGTAGAAATAGAGACTAAGGGCTTACATTTTATTCTCCTTACTGTCAACAATAGGACGAACCTGACTGATTCCATCTTGAAGGAGGCTTCCACTATCTTAGAGATTTCCTGCCAACACAGGATAGTGTAAGATATTATTCTGATAAGATTAATTACAGAGAAAATATTATTCCACTGGAACAAGTCAGATCTTTGGCAATTTCTGAGACCCCAAAGTAAATGCGTATTCTGTAGTTCCGTTCTGGTGAAGAATGCTGCAGGTTGTCTATGTACTCTAAGCAAAGGTAAAAAGCTACAAAAACTCAGTCTGTTCTTCTAGCTGAAGCCACTGATAGTCTAAGTGGTCTTCCTTACCAGGCTAATAAAATTGTTTTCCTTTCAGTCTGGCTACTTCCTTTAAGTCCTAGAAATTCCCTAGAAATTTCCCTAGAAATCTCTACAAATTCCCAGAAAAATGACTGATTACCACAACTTAAGGCAGCTTGCATGTGTACGAGATAAGATTTTACCCAACAGCACTTAATGTTTAGCCTCCTGTGGTTACTGGTTGATTCTCTGACTTCAAAAGGATTGCAAAAGGTATTTTCTCTTTAATTTTGTCTGTGAGAAAGCCAAACTCAAACCATGGTTGATTCATGGTAACATACTGCACAATTTCCTTCTATCTCTTTTGACGATTCAAAGGGAAACTCACTAGAAACATGTCTCTTGAGAATCTGAGTCTTTGCCATTCTTTGAATTAGGCAAGGATTTTTCTAGCAGTGCATTTATATATCATGCGCATATGTATGAGACATGTATCTCATGTATATATTTCTTCCGTCTTGTGGAGGAGGAAATATGTGATCTCTCTCCCCTCTCCCAAGCCCCATTTTGCACAAAATTTACCCTTTTTATCCTCTCAGGGAAATAGTAAACCTCTTGAAGATTTGGCCAGAATATCCAAAGAAGTGTCAGCAACTTTGTCAAAAATAAAGACAACTGGCCTCAAGGTTCCTTTACGGGTAGTGGATGAGAAGGCAGATCTAACTTAGTTCTAGTCTTGGCTCTGTCAGTTTCCTGTTCTGTAAAATGTGAGCAGTAAAACTTAACTTCCTTGCAGAGATATTGGAATTGTTGAAAACTAAGGGGTTGATACACTTTAGCTCCTTTGTCCAAGCCTTCAACCACTCTGGCTGCAGAGTCTTCTCTGTCATTCATCTCTTAAAGTGTAATCTACCATAAACCATTCTTTTCTGTCCTCATCTTGAAATTTTTCTTCCCCTCTCAAATCACGTCATTGTCGAGAAAGTGCTCGTTACCTCTTTGATTATCTGCTCTGGAGACGGAATGGCAATTTTGCCATTTAGTGAGATCTATGTTAAGAGAATTTTTCTAGAACACTGTGAGAGATTTCAGTGTTCTTTGGGTTAAAAATACATTCATGTTGTATACTTCAGGAGGCACACACAAAAGGAACACAATTAGTATGTGTGGAATGATTAATTTTAAATTGCTAACTCGGATGAACCAACTATATCATTAAATGGTATCCAGTTCTTGTTAGTGTGAAAGTATCAACCCAGATAAATGGTTACAGGTCACATAAAGTAATTGTAGGTCACTATTTAGAGAACTGGAGCCATTGGAACCATACTTTTTAAATTCTTGAATTAAAGGATGAAAATTCTCTTCTACATTGGGGAGAATAAAGATAGCAGGCCCAGACATATATCCCTCTGTCCATCTTTATCTATCTATCTATCTATCTATCTATCTATCTATCTATCTATCTATCTATCTATCTATCTATCTATCCATCTGTCCGTCTGTCCATTTATGCATCCATTCATCCACCCAGGTGATGCTAGGAGGAGCAGTGGATACAACACAGTGCAGAGAGTCAGGAAAATCTGAGTTCAAATACAACCTTAGATATTTACTAGCTATGTGACCCTGGGCAAATCACTTAACATCAGTCTATTTTAGTTCCTTGAACTGTAAAAGTGGGGATAATAATAGCACCTACCTCCCAGGGTTTTTGTGAGGATTGTGACAAAAATTATTTGAGGTTATGTTGATAAGTACTGCTGTCAGTCATACAATCACCAATGCAGAGATAAGGAAAAACTGCAGTTTATTACACAGAACATAGGTATCACTAACAAAAATCAGTGAACTGAGACCATAACTTGCAGCAGCCTTATATAGGATAAGCTGGATGGGGGCAAGGGAATTTGGAAGAGCTAATAAGGGAAGATAGTAATTTACAGACCAGAGGATAGAGGGAAGAAAGAGATCTATAGCAAGTAAAACAGGAAACAGCTGGTTAATACTGGAGCCATAGAAGATATCTCAAACTTGAATTTGTACACATGGAGAGCAAGAACTAATTGGTTAACATCAGGGCTACAATTGATGTCTCAGCTTGATTTTGTAGACTTCATCTAGTTATGACTTGCTCATGTTAAGTAAATGGCAGTAAAAAAAAAGTTAACCCAGAAATTTTTATGACATCAAATGAGATAATATTTGTTAAGCACTTAGCTTAGTGCTTGACATATAGTAGCCACTTAATAAATGCTTGTTTCCTTCCTTCCTTCCTTCCTTCCTTCCTTCCTTCCTTCCTTCCTTCCTTCCTTCCTTCCTTCCTTCCTTCCTTCCTTCCTTCCTTCCTTCCTCCTTTTTTCCCTCCCTCCCTCCCCCTCTCTCCCTCTCTTCCTTCTTTCCGCCCTCCCTTGCTTCTTTCCTCCCTCCCTCCCTTCCTTCTTTTCTTCCTTCTTTCCTCCCTTTCTCTTTCCTTTTATCTTTCCATCTCTCTATCATTTTATCTTATCTATCCATCGATCCATTTATTCTCACCCAGAAATCTGGACTATCTCATCTATTATTTTATCTTATCCTTTTAATGTCTTTATATCTACTTGAACTTATGATTATTCATTGAATATTGAAGATGAAACAGACCTCAGAGCTCATCTAGTCCAGTTCTTCCCTTTTACATGTGTAGGAACTAAAGCCCGGACAGATTAAATCACTCGTCTAAGACAAAGAACAATTTTGTGGCAGGGCCAAGACTAGAACTCCTGCAATCTCACTTTTCTACTATAATCAGATTGCCTGTTAAGCTTTTTGGGGGATTGAAACCTGGAGGAGAATTTTTTTTTGACTGAACAGTGGGATTATTCATTCCATTTCTTATGGTCGAGTTTCTTCATTTTGTTATGAAAGCTGGAAATGAAGTCAAAAACCTAATCCAAGCTCTTCTATTTGCCTGCTATGTGACTTTGGGCAAATCATATTGCTCCTCCAAGCCCCAGTTTCCTTACTAGCAAAATGGGAGTAAGAATGCCCATCCTAGCCACATGAATAACATTGTGAGGACTTATTGAGATAAGACATATATATACACTTATAAAAGCACACAGAGACATGCCAACTTCTTTAAAGTAATAGGTAAGGGCTGAGTCTTCTGACTTGTTAATGACCAGTGTATGTGGCTATTTGAAGTACTTTTAGTGCCTAGGAAGCTGTGGACTAGAGTAAGGACAAGGGAATGAGGAGGGATCTGGATCAAAGTTCAGGTTGGGAGAAGGGGGATTGATTACTGCTAAGAAGCATATTGTGGGTGATGACCCCAGTAATAGCCTCTCCACCCTCCTAAAAGAAGCCCAGGGGAAGCTCAAAACCCTCTGAGTCAGAGAAAAATGATCAGCAAGGGCCCAAAGTCCCTTTCAAATTGCGAAAAGATGGAGTATCAACTAGCCTCCAATGGATCAGAAATCTTCTCTCTGTGCATCGATACCCCAATCCCGTATGAATCAGTGCTAATCCCCAGGTCCAGGCTCCTCATTCCCTCCCCATAATAACTGATCCAGCCAGACCCGGATGAAAACCCTATAAAAATCCACCAGATTTTTACTGATTTGTAGTGAGGGTTCCCCATTTGATCTAGGGCTCTAATAAGTTGCCCAACTCGATCTAAGACCCCAGTAGGTTGCCCTGTGTTTCTTCTCTGACTGCACCTTCATTTTGTCAATATCTCTATTCAATAAAGCCAGCTTTCTTTACTGTCTTGTTGTGAGTTCTCTGTTTCCTTGTCCAGACTTCTGATATTCCTGAACTTTCCCAAGTCTATATTAACATGGCAGCACTGCATGGCCAATATGCTGATTTATTTTTCTTCACCTTATTTATTGTTACAAGGAAAGATTCTTTTGGGGGAGGGAGAATCATTGGGAAGAGGTAATGAAATGAAAAAAGGAAAAGAACATCAAGCCCAAGAAAATTAATATGTATATATGCAACTGTGTATGCACGTGTGTGTGCATGTGTGTGTGCATGCTTATGTGTGTGTACGTGTGCGCGTGCATGTGTATGTGCATGTGTATGTGTATGTATGCATGTGTGTGTGTGTGTGCATATGTGTGTATCAGCTTGAGAAGAAGAGGATTACTAATGGAAGCATATTGAATATTGGTATGGGTAATGATCCCACTAGTAGCTTCTCCACCTTTCTAAAAGAAGAAGCCCAGGGAAAGCTCAAACCCTACCGACTCAGAGTAAGACTTCATTCTGATATTTATCAATATCAATTCCGTGTACTGTGAAAATACTATTTTATATCATTTTTAATTTCAACCAGACCCAGAGCCTGAATTAATGAGTAACTGGAAGAAGATCCAGGACCTGGGCTTCTTTGTTCTCTAGAGTTTGCTCAGCAAATACCCTTACCACTGTCAACAAGGCCAGATCAGACTGACCTAAGGACATTCTTACCCCTGTTGGCCATTAAAGGATGAGACCCTAACCCCAAGAGAGACTACCTCACTTAATATTAACTGACCTTTGTCAACATTCTTTACAACCCTATTCCATTAAGGAAAATGCTCTTCTTGTATCATAGTTAAACATACATGGGGGTCATAAAGGTGAGGTAACACAGGTTTGCTGGGTCTGCTAAAATAACGTATATAGGTTTTTTCATTCCTTTGTTCAGACAGCCAGAGCTTATGCTCTGACTCCTTATATGTACAAGTAAGCTAGCTTAGCTATGCTTTAAGGGAAAATAATAAACAACATGGATTTTTCTATCACCTAGATTGTTTGCCTCTTTCAACCAAACTTTCAGGTTTAACAATACATACTACATATATTTATGTGTCTATATTATATATACTACATGTACAATGTGTATATACATATACATCCACATATATACTTCTTTGTTTTCTAGAAAGTCTCAGTAATCGCTCAGGATAGGAGAGTGAGTGCAGCAAATCATTTCTCCCACTCTAATCTAACATATTCTACTCTCCCCACCCCCAACTTCCCACCTTTTGCTGCGCTTAGGATAAGTAGTCCTCCAATCTGCCACAGGTCAGAAGGAATCATTCACTGACCTGTTCTCATACAAGCCACGGTCACCAACCACCACTCAGGGATCCTGGGGAGAATCACCAGCAATCTATCCCCTGGCCGCAGGTTGCACACTCTGGACAAAACGTTGGCTGCCTTCCTGGATTGGATCCCCAACTCTTCATAATTCCATTTTACCTCAGCTCCCTGACCATCGACCCACCAGAAAGCAGGATTTGGGGACTTTTTTCCAGCCTGGATGATAAGATAATAGCATCTATTAGACAAAGGTGACCTTCTGTCTTGTGGTATCAGGTTTTAGTTGGGAGCCTGAGGTAAAACTTTACCAGTGAAGACTGGGGTCTGCTAGGGAGCTATCCCTTAGAAATGCCTTCATAATGCACCATAGGTTTGAGGAGTTGCTTCATGGGGCCCAGACGCTACAGGAGTTGCTTGAATAATCGTTGTGTCTCTGCCTAAGTTTTATCTCTTTTAAGTCCAGTAACCTATTATTGGGCATTCTGTGGGCATTCACCCTCTTCCCACCAGCAGATAAGTGGACTACAAAGGAAACTGACCACATACTAAGACCCAACTATGATATCAGCTAGGAACTCTATACCTTGTTGGAGTCTTCCTCTGATCCCTTAAATATATAGACCAAAACCATGGAGGGGAAATAACTCTCTTCTTTTCCCCTTCCCACCCAACTCAACATTAAGTAAAATTAATCAAATTTAATTAATTACAAATTAGTCAGCTGTCAGACTGATCTTCCTAAAGTGTGGATTTGATCATGTCACCCCCTAATCCAATGAACTCCAGTGGCTCCCTTTTGCCTCCAGAATAAAATAGAAAATCTTCTGTTTAGCATTAAAAACTCTGCACCCCCCACACCTTTCCAGCTTTCTTTTACTTTAATTTCCTCTCCTCCCATCCCCATAATCTGTTATCTGGATACACTTGTTTCTTTGTTGTTCTAACAAGACTCTCCATTTCCTGAATCCAAACATTTTCACTGGTGGTCCCCCATGCCTGGAATTCTCTTCCGCTTCATATCTATCTCTTGGCTTCCCTGGTTCCTTCCAGCTAAATATTTACCTTCTACAGGAAGCCTTTCCCAATTCTCTTTAATCCTAGTGCCTTCTCTCTGTTAATTATTTCCAATTTATCTTGTATATAGCTTTGTAGGTACATAGTTGTTTGCATGTTGTCTTCCCTTTTAGGCTATGTTCTCTTTGAGGTCAGAGACTGTTCTTTGCTTTTGTTTCCCCAGTGCTTACCACTATGCCTGACACATAGTAGGTACTCAATGCATTCTTAATGACTTGATCCTATTAATTTTATTTTCCCTCCCCACAGCAGCACAGTGTAATGCGTAGGGTATAAGGGTAGGTGTTTATGATCCTAAGAGGTGTTGTGATGCAGCGGCCCACAGAAGGCTTGGGAAACCCACAGTGGCTTTAGGAGCAGACAAGCTAACACAGCCTCATAGTCTCACAGACTTGTCTCGACTGTTGGATTTGGGTTGGAAGCCCTGGGTTTGAATCCTGGCTCCATTACTTACTACCAGTGTGACTGTGGGCAATTTACTTAGCACGTTCAGGCCTCGAATTTCTCTTCTATAAAATGAAGGGGCTGGACTAGCGAGTCCCTAAGGACTCTGCTAGCTCTACATCTATGATTCATTGGCTCCAAATTATGCCCTCAAAGAAACTTGAAGAAGGAAGGGTCATTGTGAAGAAGAGAGAAGAGAGGTATATGACTGAAGGGAGGAGAGAGAGAGAGCCCAAGGCCAGGATGGGTTTGAGTCCTTTGGAAATTATGTCATACATATTCACCTCTCCCACAAGAATTAGAGGATTAAGCAATGAAGAAAACTGGCAGTTATTCCACTGCTTGAGAAAACTGCCCTTGCCTGAAATTCTCTTTATCATACCATTGAACCTCATTATCAGAGAAGAAATGGCCAGTGTTCTCTGCTGGGTCTTGTCCAAAGGGCAAGTGCACAGATCTTGAACACTGTATAAGTAAGATCTATGATTTTAATGCTCTGAAGGTCAAGGACAACTTTCTTTTCTGGCCCTTGCTATTTGTGAACAGCTCAAGGTGGCAAAAGAAAGCCATCTTCCCAGCACAGTGGCCTATTGTCTTCCCTCTACCTTAGGGCTCAGAGTCTAAGGCAAACACCATTAGGGGCATGTTTGTCAAAATCCCCCAACTTCACCTTTTCCATTTGACTCCACATGTCTAGCACATCACTGGCAAAATTAAAATACTCTGGTATCGCCTGCTTTCCTTGGTGCATGGCTTCAAAATCAGTGAAGGTCTTTTGAGGGCTGGGCAGCCCGGTGCTCACATAGCGGAGAGGCCTATAGAAGTCTTGGGAGCCCCACAGTGGCTTTAGGAGCAGACGAGCTAATCTGAGCCTCATAGTCCCACACACCTGTCTCGACAAGTAGCAAGGTAAACACAGGATCTTTGTACCTAATGTCAACAAAAAGAAGCAAAGTGAAGTCATTACAGGTATGGGATGTAGTGGATAGAGCACTGGGCTTGGAGGGAGGAAGATCTGAGTTCAAATGTTGTCTTATGCACTTCTTAGATGTGTGACACTAGGCAAGTCACTAAAACCATCAGCTTCAGTTTCTTCATCTACAAAATGGGATAATAACATCTACCTTGCAGGTGTAAGAGATGGTTGAACTTTTGTTTCCATAGAAATCATGTAATAAATGATTTGTGAAGTAAATCTAGTTGGGGATATTACTTAAGTATCAGCACATTTCTTTGCTCTCTGAGTAAACCTAGTGAATACCTTTTGCTGTGTCAACAGCTTCAAAGGCCAGATGAGGCTTCATTGGGAATGGGGGTGTCTTGAACCAAAACACTATCTTCAACAGTGGGATTTTTCTTATGTTAACACAGGTATCCTGGGTTCAACTCTTATCAATTGAGAAAATTCACTTCTCATGCTATGGAGATCATAAAATCTGAGTAATGCAGACATTCTGAGTTAGCATTAAAAGTATTTATGGCTTGTCATTCTTTTACTAAATAAAGCCCAAAGAACATGAGGATGAAAGCGGGGAGAGACCAGAGAAATGTGGGAATGGGAGATGTAAGCAGGGACAGAGACCCATGTGGGGGTAGGTTTTAGGCATTTTCAGATAGGCTATGTAGCCTGAAATATCCAGTCAATGGGGAACAGAGGAGGGAAATGCGAATCAAGATAGAAATAAAAGACTTTATAACTGTCTTAAAGGGTATGCTTGTACCTGTCAGGTTACCCTTTACCACAGGGTCAGGTCACCCATCCATAAGGACATAAAATAAAAATCGTTTTTCTTGAATTCACTGGAGTTCTTGGTAAGACAATTGTTTCTCCCACTTTAGGGGCTCGTCCCCCATCCTGCTGTTGTTCCGGCCCTCCTTGTCCCAGCTTCAGTTGGTTTAAGCATGTCGAGGGGGTGTAAGGAAGTTTAAGTTTGATTTTAAGTAGAAAGATTGAAATTTTTGTAGCCTGATTTGAAAACCAACAGATAAATTTATAGAAAGTTAGAAGGAATTATGCCCACCTGCCTTTTGGGATGGATCTGTGGGAGGGTTTTATTGATTCTAATATGGGTATTGGCTATAAGATATTGGTTATCGTGATTTGTGATTATTACTGTTTAATTAATTATTAAGCTCCAGAGGTGTGTGCCTGGAAGGGAAGCTGACCACACCCTGTCAGCATTGATTCAAATTCCTTAGGTCTTTTTGCCTGAGCTAAACCCTTTAGTTAATGGGATTCAAACTGTTTGTGGAGTTTTCCCAGGAGAATGTGAATGGGGAGCTGAAATGTTTAGAGCAGCTCTTTATCTGATGTTAAGGGATTAACAATCTTATTTCAATCCAACATACAAACATCACTCACAGTTCAGGGGAAAAAGCCAGCACCCTGAACCTCAGAGCAAATACAAACAAATTACAAAGAGACCAAATACAATTCACAGTTACCAAGAAAACCAAGTCCAGACATCCGGCAAGCTAGAGGGCTCTTAACTACAGCTGCCTGGAGTCTCCACATCAGTGCAAAATACAAAGTACAAACATCGATAGACAGACCTTGTCTGATTCAAATCCCAATACATAGTTACCAGAGTTTAACAAAGTCCCAGCAACCAGGTTTATGAGCTGGAGGGCTCCTAGCTACAGCTGCCAGAGTCTCCACATCAGCGTGTGTGGTACGGATTTATGAATACAAGAATTAAAAACAGAGGCATCTCAAGGTGAAAATAGAAAGGAAAATTTATTACGATCCCGCGGGAAAGGGAAACTCTAGGCACCAAAAGGACCAGAGGTCCTCTCAGTATCAGAGCGCACTGGACACAGAGAATTGGGGTGTTCATATAGGTCCCTAACCGCAATACCCCCTCCCAACCTTCTTCCTCTTGGCTCAAAGACGTAAGCTTTGAGAGTGTTTCAACAATCCAGCTAGCAGCTTCTGTGGGGGTGTAAGGTCCACCCACAGCCAGCATCCAGAAGGCTGCCAACAGCACATGTTCTTTTGATCTGCTTAACTAAGGAAAGTAAGGTGAAGGGGTTGACAAGCTTACTTTAATTCAACATACAAATATCATTCACTTAGTTCAGAGGAAAAAGCCAGCACACTGAACTTCGGAACAAAATACAAACAAATTACAAACATCAACAGACAGAACTTGTCTGATTCAAATCCCAATACATAGTTACCAGAGTTCAACAAAGTCTCAGCATCCAGGTTTACAAGCTGGAGGGCTCCTTAGCTACAGCTGCCTGGAGTCTTCTCATCAACACTGTCTGG
>JAQQSZ010019562.1:0-10340 GCA_028646595.1 Phalanger gymnotis
TTTCTTTCTTTCTTTCTTTCTTTCTTTCTTTCTTTCTTTCTTTCCTTCCTTCTTTTTCTCTTTCTTTCTTCCTTCCTTCCTTCCTTTCTTTCTTTCTTTCTTTCTTTCTTTCTTTCTTTCTTTCTTTCTTTCTTTCTTTCTTTCTTTCCTTCTTTCTTTTTCTTTTTTTTTGGCTATGTCCAATGTGGAAATTTGTTTTGCTTAAATATACATGTTTGTTTCGGGGGGGGGGTTGTTTTTCTTTCTCATTTGGGAAGGGATGGGGGAGAGGAAGATTTTTGCTGATTAAAAAAATAAAATTTAATTTTAAAAAAGGGACTATATAGTGAGTGGTCTGCTGGTTCTTCTACCTGTTGGCTATCACAACTCAGTGTGCATAATTCAGGCAGCTTTCCCTTTGTTCTCCCTCCTTATCCTGATCCTTACTTCTACTTCATATCTATTGTTGTTATAATTCAAGTTAATAATTGAACATGGTTCAAAATAAATGTGCCCCTGGACCAGGTGCTAAATGAATCAAAAGTACCCTAGCATGGCACTTAGTAATTGTAGCTGACATTTTTATAGAACTCTTCATACACTATCACATTTGATCATCTCAATAGCTCTGTAAGATAGGTGTTAACCCCAATTTACGGATGAAGAAGCAGATTCAGAGTATTTAAGTGGCTGAGCTTTTTTGAAAAAAAAAATCTTTATTCAGAACAAACACTAAATAAAATGGACATTTCCATGTATATAGTAGTGATGTCAGTCATTTTTTAGTTGTATCTGATTCTTTGTGACCCCATTTGGGGTTTTCTTGGCAAAGATACTAGAGTGCTTTGCCATTTCCTTCTCCTGCTCATTTTACAGATGAAGAAACTGAGGCAAACAGGGTTTAAAAGACTTGTCCAGAGGCCACACAGCTAGAAAGTATCTGAGGCTAGATTTGAACTCACAAAGATGAGTCTTCCTGACTCCAGGCCTGGCGCTCTATCTAGCTAGGTTCCACCTAGCTGCAACCACATATATAGTAGATGAGAATATATAATTTTACCCATGAAACTGTAGGTGTCTGTTATTGTACAGCTTGCTTTTCAAGTTTATAATAAATTCAACCTGTAGCTTTATAAACTATTTTGTAAATGACTTGTCCACAGTCATATAGAGGATAAGCATTAGAAGTGAGATTAGAATTCAGGTTTTTTTTAAAAATACGTTTTTATTGAAATCTTGGTTTCTGTGTCATTATGATTATCTCTAATATCTCTCCCTCTCCTCTTCCCAAAGAACCATCCTATATAACAAATAGTATTTAAAAAAAAAAAAAGAAAAAAGAAAAAATCAGCACAACTGATCCACACATTGAAAAAGTCCAAAAACATGTGCAATATGTAACACCTGTGGATCTCCCACCTCCATGAAGGGGTGTGTTGGGGCGTCCTTTCATTCTTTTCATTTGAGTCGTGTTGGAGCTTTGTTATTTTTCAACATTCACTTTTTTTGTGTGTGGTCATTTTTTCCATTTACATTGTAGTTATTGTGTGTCTTATTTTCTTGGCTCTGCTTACTTCACTCTATATCAGTTCATGTGATCTTTCTGTACTTGTCTATATTCATCACATACATTATTCCTTGTAGCACAATCATATTCCATTACATTCATGTATCACAATTTGTTCAGCCATTTGCCAGTTGATAGGCATCTACTTTGTTTCCAGTTCTTTGCTATCATAAAAAGTGCTGCTATTAATATTTTGAGGGAGATTTTCTTCTTGTTGATGGTTCCTTTGGAGTATAAAAATCCAGTAACGGAGTCTCTGGTATGAACATTTTAGTACGAATATATTAGTCACTTTATTTGTATAATTCCAAATTGCTTTCCAAAATGGTTGTATGATTTCACAGCTCCACCAGTGTATTAGTGTACCAGTGAGAATGAAGGACAACCAGTGTACCTATCATCCCATAACTCCTCCAACATTGATTATTGCCATTTTTGGTCATCCTTGCCAATTTACAGAGTATGAGATAAAATCTCAAGATTGTTCTAATTTGAATTTCTCTTATTACTATTTGGGGCATTTTTTCATGTGATTGTAAATACTTTTAAATTCTTCTTTTTAGAGCTTTTTGTCACATCCTGTTCTCACTGTCTACTTAAGGGATGGATATAGGTATAGATAAGCAGCAGGAGACTGAAAAGGAGGAGCAAAGATTTGGATAACCAGGCTCCTAAATAATCAAGATTTGGTTTAATCTAGAGAAATTTGCTTTGCCAATGTTGGATGTGCTATCATAACTAAAGAACAATGGGTACAACTTACCCTTCTTCTAAACTTCTGTTTCTCTTAAGGTTATTGCCCTCTTTCCAGTCACCTAGGCACAGAATTTTGTAGTTGACTCTTCTCTTTCCCTCACAACAGGTGTGAAGGAGAAAAAAAATCAAAGGTGACTCTTAGGTTGTGAACCTGTGTGACTGGTAGAATAATGGTACCTCAATAGGAATTGGGAAATTTGGGGGAGGGGTTGTTTGGGAGAGGGGAGGAATAATGATGCAAATATAATCTTGCAAACATATAGGCTTCACTAATGTCCTTCCTCTACTCAAAAATTGTCAGCAATTTTGTATTGCCTCTAGAATAAAACATAAACCCTACAGATTGTCACTGAAGGCCCTCCATAACCTGGCTCCAAGCTATCTTTCTAGACTTATTTCACATTCTTCTCCTTCACACTCTATACTGCAGACGAACTAGACTACTTACTACCAGCTGTTCACTATACTTGACATTCCATGTCTCACCTCTTTACATTTGCACAATCTGCCTGGAATATTCTCTCTCATCATTTCTGCCTTTCAGAATTCTTCTTCTTCAAGGCTCAGTTGAGGGACCTTCCTTTATCCTTTGAGATTCCAGTGCTTTCTGATTCCTCAAAATTTCCTAGATCACTTTTCTCTGATTTTTCCTGTCTCCCTTCATCCCCTACCTATGAGTATACATAGGAACATGAATGTAGAACTGAAAGAGACCTCAGAGTTCAACCCCTTCATTTCAAAGATGAGGAGACACATATTGTACCTCCTTGCCCCTCTCCATCCACTATAGTAGGAAGGCCGAATTTATGATCTCAAAGAGAATCATACATATGTCTGAACAGTTCAGAATCATTAGATATAAAGAATTCTCTAAGTAGAAGGCAGAAGGATTAAAACATTTATTTAGGCTCCATAGTAACAGACCCACGAACCAGCCTCCCTATTTTGACACTTTGATCACAAACTTCCAGGCCCAATAAGTCTGCCTCACAAGAGTAACCAGGAGGCCACAGAAAAGCATAATGGCATTAAACCAAATCGTATTCATGCTACCAGTAAGAAGATCACAAACTGCCCTCAAGTCCTTGCTTGGCACTCCTTGGTCCACACACAGGTTGGCTCTACTTTCGGGTCGGCTCTGCTTCTGCAACTCCTGCTTCAGCTTTAGCTGTAACTGTCTCTGCCGCCATCACCGCTGCTTCTGCCACAATCTCCAAGCTGTGTTCTAGCTAGCTGACTGCTTCCTCTCTCCTTCAGCTCTTAACTCCTGTCACCAACTGCCTCACCAACTGCCTCTCTAACTGCCTCTCCAACTGCCTCTTAGCTCTGCTCCAACCGTTCCGCAAGCTCCTCCCACCACAGGCTTCTCTTGGTTCCAGTCCTAACCACAACCCCCAGGATCCTGGGAGGCTCACATCCACATAGGTTCCACACCCAACAGGGCTCTGGGCCTGGGGCTTAACACTTAGCAAGGCTCAACGAAATACATTGAGTTACTCAAAGAAAACAAAGACCATTTTGCTTGTCAACACACTTGAGGAGAGGGACTGGTCACTTCTTATCTTTTTAATCCCAGTGCCCCACACAGTGCTTTACACATGGTAGGTACTTGAGAAGTGTTTGTGGAATTGAATTAGAGGCTGAAGTTTTCTGGTTGTCATACAGGGTGTTCCTAAAGTCTGGATACATAGGCAAAAATGCATATTTTCAAGAAATGAATGAAATTTTCAACCACATTTTATTTAATTAGAATGTTAACAAATAACATCTTCAATATGATCTCCATCATTTGTGATGCAAAGGTTGATGCGCTTTGCAAGATTCATGTGAACTCAATGCAATAACTCCACATTGCCATCAATTTTCCTGTGTGTCCAGACTTTAGGGACACCCTATTGATATGCCCTCCAGGTTTATCTCCTATAGGCCATGAGCACTCCCATTAGAGTCAGGGATTCACATACCTAAAACCTGGAGACAAAAGATGGCAGTATAAGATACATTTCTGGGAGGCTGTCAGTTGATAAGACACAAATAAGACCCTGTGTTTAGCAGCAACAGATGCTTCCAGATAATTCTCAGAAGGCCCTGCTAGGGGCTTTCACTCAGTGAGAGAAAATGGAAAAGAACAGCTGAAATGCAAACATCGACTAATTTTATAGGGTCATAGATTTAGAGCTAGAAGGGACACGAGGGGCTATCTACTTCAATCCTCTTGTTTTCTGAAGAGAACTGAGGCAGAGGAGATTAAGTGACTTGCCCAAGCTCTCAAGTGGCAAGTGGGATATTGACATCCTATCCTGTGACCCTTCTTTCCACTGTACCAGATTGCCTCAATTATAGGACAATTAAGTTGAGTTCTTGCCCATGTATCTAAATTAGTGAAATATTTACTTTAGCAGTGGTCAGTACATGAAGTGCTCTCATACCTACCAGAGAGCTCTTAGTCACTTAGTGGAGCTGAAGAACACATGTACTGTTTGTTTCCTAAGAAGTGAAAGAGAGGGATGCTAAATTTGAATCAATCTTGCATCTCTTGCTCTGGAATTTCACCCCTTAAAGGGCCAACTTTAGAGCAAATAAAAAGCTTTTGCTTCTTCCTGGGACCTCTTGGAGCAAGCAAGAATCTTTCTCGCTTAGGATTATATAATAAGATGATAGATTTAGAGCTGGGGGTGGGGTGGGGTGGAAAACCTTCGAGGCAAACTAGTGCAACTCCTCATTTTACAGATAAGGAATTTGGACCCAGAGAGGTTACACGGGCAGTAACTGTAAGAGCCGAGATCCACACCCTTCTCCTCCAACTCCATATTCAGTACTCTGAATACACTGTGTACCTCAGTGCCTCTTGATGTGAAAAACTGAGCTTTTTCTATTTCTGGAGCAACTGCATAACTTGTTTACACAGCATTGGCAAACTGATGAAGAGAGTGCTGACAAAGTAAATATAAGGTGAATCTGAAAAGGGAAATGGAAGGGTAATACTGCAGTCAATACATTGAAATAATCTGACATCATATACAAGGAAATTACATTCTCTTAGGGAAAGGCAGAATATATATAGGTATGTTTAGTGAATCAGAGGGATGGTGAGTTGACCCACAGGACAGTCAAATGATACTCCCTTACCACAGACAATGGTAATTTGCTAGTACTGATTTCAAGTCCAGAACAAAATAGAAAGAAGTTATACAATTACGCCCTAGATGGCAAGCTGGCCAGAGTTGTGGCAGCTAGATGGGATGTGAAGTATGGTCTGAGCTGGGTTCTGAGGGCCCGTCTGTAGTGCACTAGCTGAGCTCACTGACACACTAACCTACCAATCAGAACAACTCACCCCTAGCTAGCTATAATGTTTTTCATCTTTACTACAGTCCCAGTACCTAGGGCAATGTCTTGTGTTGGATTTTTTTTAGTTATGAACTTCTGTAAATTTACACAATTAAAATCTCTTCCACATTTTCTCGTTGTTCAACATAGGATTATAACGTTTTGCAACTGGAAGACATTTTAGACAGCATCTAGTCCAAGTCTCCAATTTTCCAGATGAAGAAACCTGAGGCCTAGAAAGATTAAAAAAAAATCCCAAGATCACGAGTGTAGTAAATAACAGAGCCAAGTTTCAGGCCCTGTTCTCCTGATTACAATTTCAACGTTCTTTTGGTTATTTCTATCATTTATTTGAACCTGTTTCTTCATCTATAAAATAGTATTTCTCTACCTACCTCACAGAGTTGTTATAAGGAAAGCAGCATGCATGTAAAGTGCTGTGTAAATATAAGTTGTGACTATTAACACAATTTCACCTGAGATGCGGAGATTTGAAATACTACCACATGGCTGAGAGTAAATAGGGGGACAACAGAGAAGTAATGATAACCCTTAAACACAGAGGGATTAGTCCCTTGGGGAAAAGACCATCCAACCCTGATGCTGAGACGTAGGAAGTGTACCTGATTTTTTAGGTTTTATTCCTCATCCTACTTACAAATATAGGCCAAGCTTCTGACTAAACTGGACCCCAGAGCAGAAATTTCCCAACAAAGGAGAAAAGACAACTTGAAGAGACACAACGGTCCTGTTTCTGGCGGCACTTCTATAAACAGGACTGAGCCTCAAATGGAGATAAGGATTCCTGGTCTGGAACAGCTGGAACTGTGACTTCTGGAAGACTTGGCCATTGGCTACATCAGAATAAGATCCTGAAAACAAGGGTACCAGAGGTGGGGGAAGGGCAGCAGTGAACGTCCTGACCGGCTGAGAGGAGAAAGTAGCAGGAGGATCACGGAGTCCCAGAATCAGACAGGACCTCAAAGTCTCTCCAGCTTTACTTATACCTGAATAAGAATCCCCTCTATATCTGAAAGGTCATCATCTGGTTTTTGCTCACACGCCTCCAGTACGGGGGTACCCACTACTTCTCAGGGCAGTCCATTCTACTCTAGGACAGCTCCAATTCTTGGGAAGGTGTTCGTGACACCTAGCAGAGATTTGCCTCTTTGTACCTTCCCCCTACTGCTCCTAGTTCTTCCCTCTGTGGCCAAGCAGATCAAGTCTAATGATCTCTCTCCTATACATTAAGCCTTCAAATGGATCAGAGATCCCTGAGGTATAGAAAATTTTTCTGATACATTGTGGGAATTATGCTTTCAAAAGAAGTTAGTTGGCATCAGTCTATTGAGTTGTCCAAGGCATAGTGGTGGCTTGAGCCACTTGAGCCAACAGGAGTGTGGAACCCCATAACGTAATCTCAGTTCTTGATATCATAGGTATTTCTGACATGTTATATACAAGTTTCTGATTTTCAAAGTTTTTATTAGCATTTTCTGGTTTTATATCACCTTTGTTCCAAGTTATCACTTCCCCTTCCCTTACCCAGGAAATCATCTCTTGTAATGAAAAAGAAAGGAAAATGAAGCAGTTCAGCAAAATTAGCCAACAGATCAACAGAATGTGACAATAAATGTAATGTTTCACACTGATAGTCTCCTCAGCTCTGGAAAGAAGGGAGGTTTTGTATTTATTTTTAATACTTCAACGCCTTTTAAAAACTCTATCCATCACCCAATCACGAAGATTCTCTGTCATAATGAGCCTCACAAGGACTAATTTATTTGTTCCTTGAGAACGCATGCATAGATTTTGCAACACTTCTCTGGAACGAATGAGGCCGTTTCCCAAGCCAGACAGGCTGTTTGAATCCTGGCTACATTTTGTTCTGGTGTTTTGAATGCTGTCTGAAATCTAGCCCACTGAAAGGGGGTGCAGCCCTTCAGACGTTCCCTCCTTGGCAGAAAATAGCCACAGCTGCTCAGAAAAGGGTCAGGGTAGAAAGCCTACGTTTGTGTGCTTTTCATAAGCTCTCAAAACACCCGTTTCTGGCTTTGAACGGAGCTGGTTCAAACAAGCTCTCCCTGCTCTTGTCAGTCTTAGAAAGGAGAAGACATCTTTGAAGAAGCTTTTTCGGGAAGAACTAAGTTTGACCCCTAATATGAAACTTAGCATCTTTCAATTGGATTTCCTTTGTTAGCAACGATTACTTATTGTGCAAGCTGATGCGGAATGAAGTGAGCAGAACCGGAACAATTTACATAACATGAAAAAGAAAAACGATTTTGAAAGACTTGAGAACTCTTACCAACACGATGACCAACCAAGGTTCACGAATCAATGATGAAGCATGCTACCCACCTCCTGACAGAGAAGGGATGGACTGAAGGTATAGAATGAGGCCTACATTTTTGGATATAGCTACTGTGGGAATTTGTTTTGCTTGACTATGCATAAATTATAAGAGTTGTTGTTTTAATGGGATGAGATAAACATAGAAAAACTGAAAAAAAACTGGGGGGAATATAACTGTCAAAAGATTTGAAGGGCTGTCATGGACGAAAATTAACATTATTTTTCTACACGTCAGTTGACAAACCTAGGAGCAAATAATTAAGAGAACTAAGTTTAGTCTTGACAGGAACTAAAGAAAAACTTCCAAACAACCAGAGCTACTCAAAAGTTGGATGGGCTTCTTTGGAAATCTACATTGCCTCATGGAAAGCCTTTAAGCAAAAGCTGGACTACCATTTATTTGCTGGGGATAGCGTAGAGGGGATTCTTAGACACAGTTTGAACTAAATGGCGTCTAAAGGCTGTTTCATTTCCGAGATTCTGTCAATCTACTACCTCCCAAAGCAGATCATTCAATTTAGGGACAATTGTTAAGAAGCTGCTCTCCCTCTCACTACTTACATCAGGCCAAATTCTGCCTCTGGAACTTGAATTCATTCTTCCTGGTTTGGCACTCTGGGTCCAAGCCAAGTGAGTTTAATCCCTTCCCCATAGGATTTCACAAGTATTTGAAGGTGACCGATCTATCATGCCACTCCTACATGCCATCCCCAAGTTTCTTCTCCAGTTCAAAAATCTCCAGTTTCTATAATTCTCATATTCTACTTGCTAATGTCCTGGAATTTCCATCTAAATGGCACCCAAAGGCCCTTCTAATCTAAGATACGTTATGGTCTGTCTTGTTCTACTAAGACTTTTCTGTTCTTGGCAATCATGCTCATCGCCACTTATGCAGACTCTGCCATTCCCGACCTTCCCATGGCCATGTTATACAAATGTTGGAAGGAACAGGGTCAGAACAGGTACAGAAGAATGGCCTAAAGTTATCCCACAGGCCACTGAACCCAACACCACTCATTTCTTACCTTCCTTGAAGCAGTTGTTGATTACATCAACACAAGAGGTCTCCAAGACCTTCTCTAAACCCTGAAATCGTCATGTCTTCCAGACATGGGCCTTACCTAATTGTAGTGAGGCTGCCTATTCTGAAATACTAGAGATACAAGTTCTAATTCTAATTTTTTCCCATCAGAGGGCACCTAGTACTGTAATTCCTTGGATCCTAGAAGGGAGTTGGGCTTCCAGACGAAATGCTCAACCTGGATGCAGAGCATGTGGTTCTAAAAGAATAGGCTCATATATCTACTAAATATTTCCTAAATCTATGTATCAGGTACAAAACACAGCAGCTAGGTAATGTAATGAACAGAAGAATGCTAGCCTTGGAGACAGTAGTATCTGAATTTGAATCCTGCCTCAGGACCCTGGGGGGGAAAAACCCAACTACCTCAGTTTCCTGATCTGTAAAATGGGGATAACAATTTACCTCACATGATTACAGCGTAGATTAAAAGAGACTAGAAATGTGACGCATTGAGAACTTTAAAGTACTATATACATGTTAGCTATTAAAAAGAATGTTTGGGTTGGAGGGGAACAGATCCCTGGCCAAAAGATGGGAAAAAGCTGGTCTGCTGCTAGATCAATGCTGTCTTGCCTTAAGAGAAAATTGCAAGGATCTAAACCTTTTTACTTGCCAAGCTGGTTCAAGAGAATGAAGGGACTAATTGGCCTCCAACCAGCAGGGAGACGGAGAACCAAGATGAAAGTGAAGGGCAAGATTACTCATCTCTGATTTGGGCAGTATAAAGCTTGCTTTGAGTATCTCAAATAGCTAGATTTGGTCACCTATAATTCTTGGGGGGTAGGGGGTATAGAAGCAGGATATCTACTGCTGCAAACTGAGCTGAATTTCAACTAGCCCTTTAAAAAATATTTTAATTTTTTAAAAATTTTAGTTTTTTGACAGTGCCATTCATATGCGTTCCCTGTGAGTTTATGCTGCCACAGGAAGAGAAACTGTAAGTCACTTAACATTGATGAATATCAGCAAATCTTTATTATAAACCACCACCAAACTGGGGAATGTAGTAGTAACAATGACCCTAAAACAGGGGTGGGGAACCTGCAGCCTTGAGGCCACATGAGGCCCTCTAGGTCTTCAAATGTGGACCTTTGGAGACCGCGGACCAACGAGACCTGGAGTGGAGTGGAGGGTGCCTTAACACGCAGAATTACTGAGCTGAGGCATGTACCAGACCTTACAACCCACAAACAGCAAAAGGTTAGTGGGGAAAGCGGCAGGACTGGATCGGAGTTTGCGGTTCGACTTCCACCCCTGAGGCTACGGAGG
>JAQQSZ010019563.1:0-10340 GCA_028646595.1 Phalanger gymnotis
TAGATCTCTTTTGTCTCCTAGAATCTACCTATTGGCTTGTGAAGGTAACAAATCATAACCTTACTAAAGATTGTTGGATCTGTGTAGACCCCCTAATCCCCTTTCTTTATGGGCTCTGCTTTACAAGACGAAGTTAGGGGAACTTCTGCTGCTGACCTGTGCACCTGGGACCAGCCTAAGCTTACATTGGGTGACTTGCGAGGGACAGGCACCTGTCTAACCACTTCCTCCACATCTCCCTCTAATCCCTCCATAGATTCTGCTCTAAAACCATTGAGGTGAATAGTTCCAAATCTGATCCCTACTGGTTCATAGCCCCACCTTGTTCCTGGTTGGCCTGCAAGGATGGCTTGACCTGATGTACCTGTGCCTCGGTACTGCTGACACAGGAGGACCCCCTCTGTGTCTTAGTCACAATTCTACCAAGGTTCTCTCTCATGACTGGCTTGGATGGCAGAGTTCTTCTGCCCACTCTCCAAGCTAGTACATACAGGGAGGTCTCAGAGAGCCGTGCCCATCCTCATCCTTTTGCTAGTGGGATTGGGGCTGGCTGGCTCAACAGCGGTAGGCACTGCAGCCCTCATTTAGAGCGACAGCAGTTATCACGAATTGAGTGCTCAAGTCGACCTAGATGTCATGCACATTGAGAAATCTGTTGCCCAGGTAGAGTGGCAGGTTGACGCCCTGGCTGACATGGTCTTCCAGAACAGGAGAGGCCTGGACCTTCTCTTTCTGAAACAAGGGGGCCTGTGTGGCACCCTGGGAGAAACATGCTGTTTTTGTGCTAACAAAAGTGTCATTCGAGAGAGTCTCGCTTTGGTCAGGGAAGATCTGTGGAAGAGGCAGAAGGAGAGGGAGAGTGGAGAGAACTGGTATCAGTCCCTTTTCAATGCCTCCCCTTGGCTCACCACCCTGCTTAGCACTCTGGCTGGCCCCGTTATTACTAATCCTAGCCCTCACTGTGGGGCCCTGCCTGATAAACCGCATCTCAGGGCTGATTCGCTCCCATGCTAACAGTGTCTGTGTATTAGTAGCCCAGACGCTAGACTCCTCCAACCTCGACATTCCTCTTTCAAAGATTTGAATAGGTCATAAAAGAAGTGGGGAATTTGATACTTGGAATTAAGATTGCAGTTTAGTTCAATAATAAAGAACCTTGTTTTAGGAGAGTTGTTGACCCCTCCCCATGTTACAGCACACATCCATGTACCAAGAAGAAAATGCCTTGCCACACATTCCTGTAATTCCCCAAGGGACCCCCATCCTCTTGCTTCAACCTGAATTAGCACGAGACCCTGTCTTAAGAACAAGGAACTGACCCACACCCAAAGTGAGCAAACAAGTCCTGTTATGGGTATGTCCCTCAAGGCCCCTACCCCCAAACAGTAAAATAATAAGGCAACATGAATGCAGTTAGGCTTCAAGGAGCCCCTGTTCCTGTTAGCTAAAAGGATAAGGTTATATAAAGATGGACATTTGCTAACATCTTTGTTCCTTGTGCACAACCCTTGAGCAACAACCCAAACAGTGAAGGGAAGTAATTAACCACTGAACCTTGGCTTCTGTACCCATCTGCTTGCTTAACCATGAATAGGTATAAAAATCTTTCCCTGAGCCCTGTTTGGGGCCGCTCTGACTTGGGTTGCTTGTGCCCCAGACTGCCGCTGGCTAATAAATTCTCCATTTAAAACTTATACTCTGTGATGTGTCTTGCTCATTGCTAGTATAACATGACCTAGGGGAAAGAATCCTATGTCCTGGATAGTCTCTGCAAGAAAGAATTTTATGATCAAAGCAATTAGAAGTAGATGGGCCTTTAACAAGCTGGGGCTGGAGCAAATGTCAATTCTCTGAACTAATGAGGAAGAAGGAAAAGGGGCAATCAGCTCAATCAGCAAGTGGGCATTGATTGGTTATGCCTTTGTCTCCCTCATTTTCTTTATCTGTCAAACAGGATATTAATACCACCAATCCCCCAAGGGTATTATGAGGACCCAGTGAGATAATATATGAAAAGTATTTTGTAAACCTCAAATGCTAGCTGTTATTATTATTAGGTATAATTTTAATATTCTGATTATTATTTCTTACATTGTTATAATTAATTATTATATAACATAACAATATTATTATTAGGTATAAATTCCTACTAGCTATCAGTGCTAGCTGTTATTATTATCACTGTTCTTGTCATCATTATTATTTTTTAAACACGGTCCTGCCCTGTGCCACCCACTAGAGGATAATTCAGATATAGTCAATAAAGTTTGATTTGAAGTTTCTCCCTCCCAGACTCTTCTGATGTGACACTGGGTGTGGGGCATTGTAGTAGGAAGGCCGAATTTATAATCTCAAATATAATCATGTATATGTTTGAATGGTTCAAAATCGTAAGGTATGAGAGACTCTCTAAGTAGAAAGCAATGGAACATTTATTTAGGCCCCACAGCAGCAGATTTGCGAACTAGCCTCCCCATTCCTACATCTTGACAAAAAGACTCCAGGCCCGGTAAGCCCACCTCACAAGAGTAACCAGGAGGCCACAGAAAAACAAGACAGTATTTAGCCAAATCATATTTACTGGCCTCAAGTACTTGCTCACACTCCTGGGTCTACACATGGGTTGAGTTGGCTCTGCTTCCACAGCTTCTTGCTTTGGCTTCGGCTTCTCATCCACTGTAGTTGTCTCTAGGCTCGCCTTTTCTCACAGCCGAGTCTCTGGCGTTCTCAAGACCCGCCTCAATGACCAGAGACCATTGGTTCCCGAGTTGGCCCCTCTTAAGTCATCAATCTACACCCACACAGATTTCACACCTGATAGGGCTTTGGGCCTGGGGCTTAGCACTTAACAAGATTCAATGAAATAGCTGAATCACTCAAAGGAAACAAAAGCCAAACTCTTCAAGGGCACTTGTTGAACTAAGCGCTAAGGAGACAATTTTGCTTAACAACACAGGCATAAAGAAGAATGTATGCTCCTGACATTTGGAAGGAAACTGTCAGTCTAACTCCATGGGCATATGCGTGTTTATCAAGCCTGGGGACAAATACTTTGCGAAAGGCCAACCCAATGTGTGTGCCCATGTCCCCTTGGATGATGGCATGCCAATCAGTGTGGCTGTGGCCCTACAATAGTGTGTTTGTCTGTGTTGTGGGTATGTCCCTGAAAACATTGCATGTGCATCACAATCCTATGAGACTATTCATTGGTTACTGCTGTATTTGTGCCTTACCGGGAGGCAATTAGGTATATAGGGAACTAAGCCTGCCACAGGCGTACAGATTATGCATCTAACTGTGAAGCATAGTCCATACAAAAAAGTTCCTTCATCCATTTGGTTTTTCTTTTGTGGATGGCTGTGCCAAGGTATAATAGCAATTTAGATTTGAAGATCTTTTAATAGGCCATGTTACCTGCTTACATCACAGGAAGCCTGAGTCATATATGGTGGGAAGAGTTTGCTGAGAAGAAAGGGAGATTGTATCACAGAAAATGCTGAGAGAGCAGTTACGACAGTTAGAACTGAAAGTGAGAGTAGATATGCTGTGGTCACTGTGAGTGTATTTGTGGGAAGGCCCCAGCAGGGGGCAGATGGTTTTAGGATGGAATAGTTCCCTACTGTGATGTTGTGGACTTATTGGTTACAGGATTTGGTTATTTGGAGTTTGAATAAATGATTTATTTCTTCTACCCTCTATGTGGAGAGTCTCATATAGGACAGGACCACATAGGCATTTTGACAATTATCATCTATATTGTAATTATTGCCTTGCTAATACATTTGGCAATTAATAGGATAGGATCACAAGGCATAAGATCTCTATTTGGAGGTAGAAGGCCTTTAGAAGAAGAAATGGTTATCCCAGGATGGGATGATGTAAATTATTCCCCTAGCAGGGGAATGCTCTAAAGGCACTGGTTTTTGTGAGGACTGAAAACAGAAGCTACAGGGGGGAGGGGAAACCTAGAGATCTGGAAAGATATTTGCAAGACATTACAGTTAATCCAGGGAGAGAACTGGCAACAGAAATCTCTTGATGAAACTAGATTTTACTCACAGCATACTGTATTATATATGAAAGCATGAACAGATTATTAAGAGTAAACAATTAGACTCAAACAGTTAACTGAAACAGTTAGCCCAAATGAGAATATTTCTATACCACAGCAAGATGGGGAATCTCAGGTGGCAGAACAACAAATTATTGTTCAGGAATCTACTGATTTTGTTGTTAATTTGGCTAGAAGACAGAGGGAGCCAAGGAGGTCAAGAGTCCATTTCAGTTCAGCCCAGGTTGAATCTTACTGCTCTAACTGCTGGTCTGGTTGCCATGGTGACAGGGGGAGAGAGTCTAGAGAGAATAATACAATATCAGAAACTGAGGCACGGGATAATACAATGTCTCACACAGAGAATAATTGTTAGATCCTCAAATAGCAGTGCACCCCATACAGTGAAGGAGGCAAGAAACCCAAGATAATAATATAGTGTTCAGAGAGATGCTGGAGGATTTTACACAGCAGGAAATCACAGATATCTTGAGTATGTTCACCCAGAGAATGGGAGAATCATTAATATCTTGGATAGTGAGGATTAGTGATGAAGGGGCCACAGGAGTATCTGTAGATACTGTGGATTGTATGAGATTCATAAATATTAATCAGAATTCGTTTGTACAGCAAGTGTTTAGGGATTATCATTTGCAAGGAGGTACCAAAATAACCAATCTGTTCACTTTAACTGCTTCTGGTTGTAAAAGACAATATCCTGCTGATACAATGTGTCCTACTGCAGATAGACCCTGGTATTCACTTAAGGACTGTATAAGAAAGTTAAAGTAGGAGATAATGAAAACTGGTATTATGTTAGGGAACACCAAAGTTTCTTATAAAACTTCCTTGAATGTCTCTCAGAGGAATTTGATAGTTAAAACAGCTCCCCTTGCTTATAAATACCTAATTCTGACTTTGATAATTGCAGAAGTAGGGAACCCTCTTCCAGAGGTGCTGGATAAGATTTCACAGTTAAGTGGCTTAGGAGACTGGGGAAAAGATAAATTTCCTCAAGAGGAAAGAGTGAATAGCCAGCAGATTCAACATCAGAATAGAGTGACAAGAAAAGAAATGTTTACTACTCTATTGAGAGCAGGAGTAGATTTTAGAAGACTAGATGGTATTCCAACTAATGAACTATACAAAATGTACCAAGATAAGGGGCTTAATAGCACACAGAATAAAGAAGAACCCTTACAAATCCCATGTACTTTGAATGCTTGTATCCAAGTGAGTCACACCTTCAGGAAGATTTGGAAATAGGCCAGGCCCCATCTCAGATAAAAGAAACACACAGGATTACAGACCCCATATTAATCTAACAATACATTGGAAAAGTAGATCAAATTCTATAACTAGGGCACTGATTGATGCTGGGGAGGAGGCCACCTTGATTTATGGAAATCCTGACAAATTTAAGCATGGAACTCCTATTATCATCACAGGACTAGGAGGGACTGATATATCAGCCAGACAAGTCAAACTAATGATGAAAATTGGACAGTTGCCTAAGAAAGAATATGCCTTTGTCATTGTGCCTGTTTCTGAATATATCATCAGAATAGATATATTGAAAGGCATGAATCTGAATTTACCTGAGGGGAAATATCAATTTGCAGTAAGGAAGATAGGAATTAATACAGTTTTAGTGGGAAAAATAAAAATGGATCCAATTACTTTATCTGAACCTTCTAAAGTAATTACTTTGAAGCAGTATCATGTGCCAGGTGGGCAAGATGAAATTGCCAATACTGTAAAGGAATATGTTGAAGCAGGAGTGTTAGTCCCAGCAACCACTTGCTGGAATAACTCTATGTGGCCAGTACAAAAGTCATATGGAACTTGGAGAATGACAGTGGATTATAGAAAATTGAATAAAGTGACTCCTCCCTTGTATGCTGCTGTTACAGATACTGTTACCTTAATAGAAAGTATCCAGAAATATGATGGGACTTAATATGTAGTTATTGATTTGGCCAATGCTTTCTTTATGATCCCAATAGACTCCAAACAATGAGACCAGTTTGTTTTCATATGGCAGGGCCAGCAATATACTTTTACCCAATTGCCACAATGATATCTGCATAGGCCAACTATTTGTCATAGGAGTGTGGCTGAACATTTGGATGAATTAAAGTTACTTGGTGTACAGCTTACCCACTACATACATGATATTCTGATATAAGGAGAAAATGTAAAAGAAGTGAAGAGTTTGATACTTTTCATTGAGCATACTAAAAGCAAAGGATAGGAAATTAACCCGGCAAAGATTCAAGGACCAGCTCAAACTGTAGAGTTTTGGGGTATACAATGGAATAAAGGACTGCAAGAAATTCTTCCACAAGGGAAACAAAAGATTCAAGATTTTCCTGTCCTCACCAATAAGAAAGAGGCCTGAAAGTTCATAGGACTGTTCAGATATTGGAGACACCACATTCCACATTTGGGACAGATTTTGAAATCCTTATATGAAGTCACCAGGAAAAAATATGAATTTGATTGGGGACTTGAACAGAGTAAAGTTTTGAAGAAGCTAAAGCTGCTATGCAATTGGCTGTAGATTTATGGCCTATGCAAAGGGGCTCAGTGGAATTACAAGTGACTTGTGTCAGTAAGGCAAAAATAAAAATGTAGAAGATAATTGTTAAAATGCCTATGCGGCTCTGTATCACAAACTATGAGACTCTCCACACAGAAGGTGGAAGAAGTAAACCATTTATTCAGACACCGGAGAACCATACTCCATAAGCCATCTGCCCAATCCACAGCAGTAAAGCATTCAATACACAGTATCACAACATTGAGCCCCTCCATCCCAAAACTTCTCTGACCCCTTTGCTGGGGTCTTCCCAAAAACAAACTCATAGTACAGCTAAGTCAGTTTGTTCAGCTCTAACCATCACAATGACCCTTAGCAGCCATTAGCAGCCATAACAGCTCTCTCTCTCTCTCTCTCTCTCTCTCTCTCTCTCTCTCTCTCTCTTCCCCTCCCTCTCTCTGCCTTTCCTGTGACATAACTTCCATTTCCTGTTAGGAAGCTCCTCCTATCACATGTGACTTAGGCTTCCTGTGATATAAGAAGATCACATGGCCTATTAATGGGTGGGAAAGATCTTCAAATCTAAATTGGTACTACATGACCATACAAGGTGACCATGCAAATTGGAGTTTATGGCAGAAACAACAAAGCCAAAACATACCTTTAGGATTTTGGTAAGGAAACTATCTTCATCTGGAATACAATATACACCTTTTGAAAAGCAGTTCTTAGCTGCATATTGGGCTTTGGGAGAGACTGAAGAAGTGACTCTGGGCCATGAAGTGATAGTAAGGTCTGGAATCCCAATTACGATTTGGATAATGAGTCCCCCACCATCTCACAAGATTGGACATGCACAAGAGACTGGCATAATTAAATGGAAATGGTATATTCAGAATAGATAGAAAACAGGCAAGAGGAGTTTCTGCTCTACATGAATCTACAGCAAATAGGGACACTGATGGAAATGACAAACCCCTTGAACCAAAGCAACAGTTGGTCCAATCATTGATAAAATGGAATGATGGATATGATGGATATACTGAAGAACAGAAGAAACATGCGTGGTTTATTGATGGGACAGCAAAGTATTTGAGCCATAAAAGGCATCGGAAAGCAGGAGCCTATAACCCATGTACTAAACAGATTTTGGAAAGTACCAGGGTAGGTGGAAGTAGTCAATATGCTGAACTTATGGCAGTACATCAAGCTATTAGAACAGATAAAAGAGGACAGTGTCACATATTCACTAACTCACAGGCAGTAGCTAATGGGTTAGCTAAATGGATGCCAATGTGGAAAAACCAAAATTGGGAAATTCATGGTAAACAAGTTTGTGGCAAAGAACCATGGGAAGATATATGGGACATGTCTTTGGTTACTAATTTATCAGTTTTTAATGTAGACATTCACACGGCCCTCACTACATCAGAACATGACTACAATGCACATGCTGATCAACTAGCAAAGATTGCTACTGAACATATTGTCCCTGCTCTGACACCAATTGATGATGTGGTACTAGCAAAATGGGTCCACCAAACAGCTGGCCATTTAGGGGTCCAAGCCACACACTGGTGGGCACAAGATTGAGGTATTAATATCTCTCATTCATTGTTAAAGAAAGGAGCAGAGGAATGTTATATATGTCAATTGGAAAAGGAACAAACTGTTCCTCAGGTAGTAACTGGGTAAATAGCAAGGGGAAAAGTTCCAGCCCATATTTGGCAGATAAATTATATTGGGCCACTACCCAAAGATAAAGGATGCAAATTTATGTATATTTGTGTTGACACCTATTCAGGCGTATTAGTGGCTTGTCCTTATATGAATGCAACCCAGAAAAACACCTGTAAAACGCTAGGTATTATAAGTCTATATTATGCAACCCCAATGCAGATTCAAAGTGACAATGGGTGGCATTTCAAAGGAAATGAGATGAAGAGATATTGTGTATTAAACAATATAGAGTAGATATATGATATTCCATATTATCCACGAGCATCTGGGTTGATAGAGGAATGAATGGATTGTTGAAAAAATAGTTAAGAAAGTTAAGTTCTAATAATTTGTATCAACATTGGAAGGATAATTTGTTCACTGCTTTATGTAATTTCAATAATAGCCTCTAGCCAGAATGATGACCCCAAACCTGCAAATTAGAAAACAGCAAACACATAAGATCCAAAATATTGAGTATTGGACTGTGAGGGAAGATGTCCCACCACTGTGTTCAGGAATACCCGGTTCAGCAGGATATGATTTACATTGTTTAGAGAACTTTGGGTTGGATAGAAAAGCAATAAGGAATATCTTTACCGGAATATTTATGAGAATCCCTAAGAAACATTTTGGATGGATATTACCTAAATTAGGATTAGCAGGTCAGGGAATAAATTATAAGCAGGAGTAATAGATTCTAGTTATCAAGAAGAAATTACCGTGAATGAGGCTATAATAGTCTCTTTGTTTCTTTTTGGATTTTTGTCTGTTAAATTTGTTTCTGAGATTTGTTTCTGCAGGCTTAGTACCATCCACCTGCAGATGCCTGATCACTTAAGCAAGATGTCACCCTCTGATGTGTTCAGATGTCACCTGTGGACCTGTCCACGATTGTGATGTGTCATCCCTGGACCTGGCATCAACTGAGTTCAGGATGTCAGCTTGCTGAAGAACTGACCCCTTGAATAGGACTCTTTACCTCTTGGGGAAGGGACAGCTCTATGTCCAATTTCAGCAGGAAGAAGCTATGAATAATGAGACCTGCACCAAGGAGATGGTAGTGTGGGTGGAGAGAAAGCGACTTATACAGGAGAGATTTTGAAAATAGAAATGACAGGATTAACAAGAGAATAGATGGAGGGGGGCAGGTGAGAAAGATTGAAGAATCAAGAAGTACTAAGTGGTGAATGAACCTAGGTGACTGGAAGGATAGTGATTGAGAAGAGGAGAGAGCTTAGGGAAAAGAGAGTGGAAATAATGGTTTCAGCTGAATGTTGAGATTAAGTGAGATTAAAAACAGAGACTTTGGAATTCAGTGAGAGGAAAGGAAGTGGAAGCCCCTAATGGAGATGACTTCCTGGAGTTTGGCCAGGAAAGGGAGAAGAGATGTAGAATGGTAAATAACAGGGATGGTCAGAGTAAGTGAGATTATTTTTAAAGAATGGGGGAGGAATGAATGTTTGTAGGTAGCAGAAGAATTTTGTAGGTAGTAAATGGGTTGAAAGACACAGGAGGTTGGAAAGAAAATGTGATGATAGTGGAGGCAATCCCTAGAGAAAATGTGATGGAATGGGATGAAAAGTGTATGTAAAGGAAGGTGCTTTGGCAAGTAGGAGGACCAAGACATCTAAGTAATGAGAGATGAGGATGAGGAGAGGAGATTTCCAACAATAACCACAAGCTTTTGATGAAGTTTTGTGAAGCAAAGTCTTCAGGTCAGTGACATGGGAGGTTTGAGAAAGGATGAAAAGGCTTGAGGTAGTCATTGTAGTGAGCTAGAGAGGGAATTCATCAGGGAGGTGTAACTGGTTTTGCCCGATTGATCACTCAGTTAAGATTATATACAAAAAAATTAGTAGGGAACCCAGTCAACATGATTATGTGATTTTCCCTGGCTCTGTTCAGCAACACATGAATAGGAAAGAAGCTAGCAGATTGTGTAATCCAAGGTTAGGGTTTGTCAAGACATGCTGAACAACAGGATGAGAGGGCAAGAAATTCAAGGGCAAGAAATAGGATGAAGTT
>JAQQSZ010019564.1:0-10340 GCA_028646595.1 Phalanger gymnotis
TAGTATTTTCTTCAGTGGTCTTTTGGACCTCCTTTTCCATTTGACTAATTCTGCCTTTCAAGGCATTCTTCTCCTCATTGGCTTTTTGGAGCTCTTTTGCCATTTAGGTTAGTCTGTTTTTCAAGGTGTTATTTTCTTCAGTATTTTTTGGGTCTCCTTTAGCAAATCATTGACTTGTTTTTCATGGTTTTCTAACATCTCTCTCATTTGTCTTCCCAATTTTTCCTCTAATTCTGTTACTTGCTTCTCCCAATCCTTTTTGAGCTCTTCCATGGCCTGAGACAAATTCATATTTTTCTTGGAGGCTTTTGATGTAGGCTCTTTGACTTTGTTGACTTCTTCTGGCTGTATGTTTTGATGGTCTTTGTCCCCGAAAAAGATTCAAGAGTCTGATTCTGAGTCTGTGTCCTTTTTTGCTGTCTGGCCATGTTCCCAGCCAACTACTTGACCTTTGAGGTTTTTGTCAGGGTATGACTACTTGCTTTGTCCCAAGCTTAAGGGGCTGCACTGCTGTTTTCAGAGCTACGTCTACTCCACTGTCACTGAAAGCTCTGCCACACCAGCACTCTTTCTCCCCTGAGAACCACCAACCAGGATTGTGGCACAGATCCAAGCAGGACAAGCAAGCCCTGCATTCCTTCTCTGATCTGCTGATTGATTCTTCCCACCGTGTGAGTCAGGGTCTCCCAAAGCAGCTGACGCTGGAGCTCTGGAAGCAGCCACAGTTCCTTCCTGTTGCTGCCACCACCACAACACCATCTCTGCCACCCCCAAGGGCTGGGGCCAGATCACCTTCTAACCTGATTTAGCAGTTTTCTGACTAACCTTCTCCATGGTCTTTGGTGTTTGTGGGTTGAGAAATCTGGTAACTGCCACAGGTCAATGTGGCCTTAAGCCCTGCTCTGGTCCAACTCCCAACCTGGTCTGTCCCAGTGTGGCCCATGCTGGGTTGCGCTTCTCTCCCAGCACCACCTGATAGACCCTTCCCAGCTACCATACAGGCTGTCATGGGCTGGAATCATGCTTCCCTTTGCTATTTTGTGAGTTCTGCCACTCTAGAATTCATTCAGAACCATATTTTACAGGTGTTTGGAGGGATTTGGGGGACAGCTTAAGTAAGTCTCTGCTCTCCAGCTGCCATCTTGGCTCTGCCCTCTCCAGAATAAGCCCTCAAAAACTTCTTAATTTCTATTTATTCTCTGCCTCCAAAAAGCTGTGATTCTCATTCTTCTGAGGCAGGGTGCTATACATTGAGGAACAGAACTTTTAGAAGTAGTTATCCTTCAATACCAAATCCCTAAAGAGCATACCCATTGTAAGGTATTCATTTCCTATTACAGATTATCTTGCAACCCCACTGGGGATCTCTTCAATGCAGCCTACTCATGCCATTGTAACAAAATTCATTACTTTATATCCCCCACTTGAACCCCCTTCCTTTATCATGTCATCATTCTCCTCAGCCTTCTTTTTCTAAGAGACTCCAGGAATTATTTTCCCTTCATTGTTTAACACTTATTTGATTAGTGAATGTCACATATACTCTCTGATTTTCATTCTCCCCATTTCATTTTTTGTGTCCTCCTTATTAAGTAGCTTTGTGCTACAAAATAACATTGATTCACCTGTAGCCTGGGTGTTGTGAGGCTATTCATTTCATATTGGTCCTATGCCTACTACAACCAGTTTTTCCATTTAGATCCCACTTTCATTTCTGGCTTTTTGTTTAATTTTATACATAAATCCTGTAATTAGTCTCTCCCTTTATATGTTGTGGTTGTTGTTGTTGTTCTTCTTTTTCTGGGTCAATTTATTTTGTAAGTTGTGCCTTCTTTGGTCTATATGTTTAGATGAAGATTTTATTTTCTATAATAAAAATGATGATGGTATTTGTAATTACTATCATTTGCTATTATAATTCATCTTTTTTAATGTTCAATTTTCAAATGAAATAAAATCTTGGTTCCATTCTTGAACCTTAGCTACCACAGAGTTCTATAGGCAAACCAAAATGAATAACATCTCAAAAATTGAGATATTCCAATACTTTAAATTGTTATACTGTTGTTCTATATGGTAATGTATATTTCTTAAATATATATATGTATATATACATACACATGTATATATACATATGTGTGTATATATATATATATATATATGTATATGTGTGTGTATTTATTTATTTCTGTGAGAGGACTCTGGGAAGATGCCAGAATAGGTCAGAAAACTTTTAGTTCTCAAATTTCCTACATGAAAACACAGAAAATTGCCTAAACACATGGTAAAGTTGTCTCCCTAAGACAATTTGATAGGATTCAAGAAATAACCTTACCTCCAAGGTTGGAGATTCTGCCTGAATGAGGTGCAAATACCTCTAGGCCACCTCTGTAGAATCAACAAACAACAAATCCTGGGTGCAGCTGGGTTGAGAGGCAGCCTCAGCCTTAGAAACTTTAATCTCTAAGACAGTGTGAGTATCTTACTGCTAAGTAGGAAAAAATTGAAGGACCCTCCAATGTCAAGTGATGCCAAGCTCAGTTGTGCTGATTAGACGTAACCTGGGCTGTGGATACAGGGAGAATGAGCTGGCATACACATGGTGAGTGCAATACCTAGGAGCAGGAACCCTATTGGCTATGGGCAGTTGCAGGAGAGCAGAGTCCCTGGCTCCAATTCTGGGGCAGAGAGGCAGCTATAGTTTGCAGATACCAGAGGGACTGTGGAGAGCAAGATTATTTGTGGGTTACTGTGGCTGAGGGCCCTAGCCATGGTTTAGGAGTGGAGAAGAGATCCTGAGGTTGGGTTCTAAGAAAGATCTCAGAAAATAACATAAGAAAGAACTGAGGCTTGGGAATCATTCCTCAGGACTACAACTTGATTACACTAATAGCTGCTAAAAACAAAATAAAACCATCAAAAATGAGTAAGTAAAGGAGAAAGAATGTAACCATAGATAATGACTATGGGGATGGCAAAGATCTGAGTTCATATTCAGAGGAAGATAATAGATCTAAAAAGCCAGTCCTTTTTAAATGGGAAACAAAAAGAGTTCTTAGAAGAACTCAAAAAAGAATTCAAAAATCAAATAAGAGAGATCAAGGAAAAAATAGGATAAAAGAGCAATCCAACAAAATCAAGAAAATGTTGGTAAATAGGGTGAGAAAGATAGTGAGGAAAAATAGGAAGGAAGAAAATACATAACAAGTAATTGTAGTTTAAAAAGTGAATGGGGCAAATTTGCCCATAAAATGGAAATGGGTAATAGATATAAAATTTGAATTCAGCAATATGTTGCTTTCAGAAAACATTATAAAAATGAGAGGTAAACATAAAGTTAAAATACAGGGCAGGAGTAAAAATTAGTATGCAAAATAAAAACAAGGACAGTAGTCATCATCTCAAACAAAGTTAAAATAAATCTAATCAATAGTGAAAAATAGAGAAACTACACTATGTATCAGCAATATTATTCAATATTGTTTTAGACCACTTAAAATACCTGGATAGTATAAAATACCTGAGTGTATGCCTGCCAAAACAGACACAGGATCCATCTGAACATAAACATAAAACACTTTTTATACACATAAACTCAAATCTAAATAATTGAAGTAATTTTATTGTTCATGGGTAGGTATAGCCAATATAATTTTAAATGACATTTTTATCTAACTAATCTATTCATTCGATGTCATCTCAATTAAATTACTAAAATGTTTTATTGTTAGAAAAATAATAACAAAATTCATTTGGAAGAACAAAAAAGTCAGGAACTTCAAAGAAACCAGGGGGAAGATATGTAAAGGAAATAGACTTAGCAGTATCAGGCCTTAAACTATGTTATAAGGTGAGAACATTGTTAAAGTATAAAAATGATAATTTAGATTTTTTTAAGTTAAAATTTTCTTGTATAAATAAAACCTATAGAGCCAAGAACAGAAAGAATGCAGAAAAATGGGGGGGGGGCTTTCATAGACAATTTCTCAGATAGGATATGATTGGGTTAGAATATTGCTTTTATAGGAAATAATGAGCTGGTTGATTTAGAAAAATATAGAAAGACTTGAACTTATGAAGGAAGATTCTATCCAACTTCAGAGAAACAGATGATAGGAGAAAATAATCTTGATTTGTTCTTACATATATATAAGTGTATATATGTGTATGTTTAGAGACATCTATATATCTTTATATATGCATATGTAAATATATGTGTATGTATGTATATACATGTATTTATGTATAACCATGCTTAATTGTAGCCTTCTTTAGGGTGGTGGATAGAGAGAGAAGGAAAATAAAGAAAAAAGTGCACAGTAGAGAACAAAAGAAAACCTACATGGAAGCAAAGTGGGGCAGTTTTGAAAAAAACGTACTATTTATTATATAGGTTTCCTTGAAGTGGGAATTTATTGTTCAATATCGATTCCTCTCTTATGATCTGCTGTGAAAATGGCAATGTATTTTTTTTTCTTTTCTCATTTTGCATTTAACATTAAAATACACAAAAAACAGTGTTTTTTTTTTTTTTACCATGTTCGTTACGAAGTCTATAAGTTCCTGTTGTCTTGTTCCTCAGTGATGAGAAAGCATGATTCTTTAAATAGCTACTTTGGCTAGTAGCACAGAGGTTTCATTGCCATGATATATTTTTCAGTAAAAACATTCCTGAAAGGGGTCACTATCCTGATAGCAATTTAATATATAAGATTCTACATATTAATGAGCATATAGATCACATAAGTGCTTGTTATATTTGAATAAATGTTTTGGATGTAAGCTTATGTTTGCCTCAATAATCTTAATGATGAATCCATGGTACAACTTCAACAGGAAAAAACACTGGAGGGATAAAATCTATACTATCCTGCTCACACTTAATTTTATATTATTTTCCTTTCCATGTCTTTAAACTTGTAGTACAATGAAGGTAGGGATAATCTTTTGCTCATTAAAAAAAAAAAAAAAATCTAGAGTGCCTAGGGCAGTTCCTGGCACATAGCAAGCATGCAACAAATATATATATATATTTTTTTATCTATGACTATTGAATATTTAAGAGTATGAAATCTACTAAAATGTTGCCTTTAATTTTCTAATGAAGAAACACTAATACCAGGCATTTATGCTATGTTCATTCTATGATAAAGGGCAATTTACCATATTATATTCATTGAATTCTCTAATACATTTACAATTCTGAATTTGCTATCAAAATGTATGAGAGACACATTATCTGAGTCCATTTCTCCCCCTCATCTCCTCCTCCACTGCTCCTCCTTCTCTCCCTGTGCTGCTTCTGCTTCTCCTTCTTCTGTTTCTTCCACTTCAGTTGTTTCATTGTGATATTTTTTCCTGTGATTCAGAAAGAAATGACCTGAAGAAAATGTGTTATTCCGATATTATTAAAATTTAAGATGGTTCCCTACTCCAATTTGGAAAATATACATACATATATACATGCATGAATACATACAAACATGTGTTTGTAATTGTGAGAGAAACATTTAGAAAACTTCTCACAATGAAAAGGCATTCACTGAAAGATGGTCAAAGTAAATCATTAGTGAATTTCAAATCATATGACTAACAAGACGGAGGAATAGATATTTTCTCAGATCCTCATAACCTTTCAGACCTCTCCAAAATAAGAATTATTTACAACAGGTAAGCACTCGTATCTGCATTAACTGTGTAAGACACCAAGAACTCTAAAAAAGTAAGAACTTAATTAACTAACAGTAGACAAGTTCATTCCCTAATACGAAACATTTTCACTGCATACTTCCTTCTTCCAATGCCTTCCTGATCTGGTATATTTAGGAAAATAATTCAAATAGTACAAGATTATTCTTCACCCACTAGAAACTGTAGAAATATATGGGACCATAGCAGGTAGTCATGCAATGGATGTAATGCCTTGAATCAGGAAGACCTTAGTTTAAATCAAGACTCAGAGTTTTCTAAGCTTTCTGACCCTGGAGAAGCCATTGTAGCTTTTCCGTACCCCATTTTACTCAACTAAAAATAGTGATTATAACAGCATCTACATTACATGGTTGTTGTGAGGATCAAATGAAATAATATTTCTAAAGAAATTAGCACATAGTAGGTACTATGGAGCTTATTCCCTTACCTTCCCCTTGCCTACGATTTTTTATTTTAGAAAGTTGCCCAGAGCACTGAGATTTTAAATGTCTAATCTTGTGTGACAACTTAGAAATAGGACTGGAAAATGGGCTTTTCTAACTCTAAGGCTAGCTCTCAATTTAATGGATAAATTTTATTGCAGCCAGATAATTAAATGGACAAAACTATGATCCATAGTTATCCAAGAATAACATCAGCCCACCAAAATTTAAGAACAATATTTTTGTTAGATATTATCAGACCAAACATCCATTGTTCCCCAGCTACATAGAATGGGAGAAAAAAAATCAATATATAAAAGAAATCAGAACCTTGTGGGAATAGAAGGAAGTACATATCTCTGGAAGCCTGTGCAAAGCCATTATCTAAAAGATACATCTAGTGCATCAACAGAGAGGTTTGTATCCCAAACATCTAATTTAATTCAAAATATAAATAATACTACCTCTGATTACACTGTATCCTACCAGGCATTAAATATAAAAGAAAAACAATAGGATAGAAACTTGTGCCAGAACCATTTCCACCTAAACCCTATCAAATATAAAGAAGAGAGGAATAAGGAATGTGATAACAAAACAATTGGCATTTTACCCAGTGTTTTAGAAGTTTTGAAGCTTTCACTTCTATTATCTCATTTGTACTAGAGTTTGTCTTAGTTCCTTGATGGCACAGATTATTTTTATTTTTACTTTTGCATCCCCAACATGTAGATCAGAGTTCCACCTGTGATAGGTATTTAATAAATATTTTGTGAATTTAATTATGTTATAACTAAACCCAGGAACATCTAGTTGTTCATTATATTGAGATTACTAAACAGTAAAAAATGTAACAGTTATAGCTACATTCCTGATGTTCTTTATAGCATAGCAGAGGGAGTTATTTTTAGAGTAAGTAAAGCAAAATATCTTTTTAGCCTTCTTAATAATATTTCTACCTCTAATAATTCTGAGCCATATTGTGCACTCAACCTACACAATTTATAGTTTTATAATTTGTGAATTCTGACAAGAATAGAGAATGCTTTCTTTCCATCTCATAGATGTCCTTGCAAAGGGGAACAAGGCTTGAATGGTTGTAGTAGGAAGGCCGAATTTATGATCTCAAAGAGAATCATACACATGTCTGAACAGTTCGGAATCATTGAGTATAAGGAATTCTCTAAGTAGAAGGCAGAAAGATTAGAACATTTATTTAGGCTCCACAGTAACAGACCCACCAGGCCCAATAAGTCCACCTCACAACAGTAACCAGGAGGCCACAGAAAAGCATAATGGCATTAAACCAAATCATATTCATGCTATCAGTAAGAAGATCACAAACTGCCCTCAAGTTCTTGCTTGGCACTCCTAGGGCCACACACAGGTCTGCTCTACTTTCAGGTCGGCTCTACTTCCACAGCTCCTGCTTCAGCTTCGGCTTTTTCTTCAGCTTTGGCTGTAGCTGTCTCTGCTGTCATCACCACCGCTTCCACCACACTCTCCAAGCTCTTCTTCAGCTCTTAACTCCTGTCACCAACTGCCTCTCTAACTGCCTCCTAGCTCTGCTCCAATCGTTCTGCAAGCTCCACCCACCACAGGCTTCTATTGGCTCCAGTCCTAGCCACTCCCCCCAGGATCCTGGGAGGCTCACATCCATATAGGTTCCACACCCAACAGGGTTCTGGGCCTGGGGCTTAACACTTAGCAAGGCTCAACTAAACACACTGTATTACTCAAAGAAAACAAAGACCATTTTTGTTTGTCAACACAATGGTTTACCTACTTATATTACTTTTTTACCTAATTAAAAATATGTTTCATGGCTGGTACACAATGCATTTTTTTCAGATAATCCAGAAAAAAAATTGATCAGGGATGGAGAGTTGAGCTTGTATTACTAATATAGATCCATGAAGTTTGTTAATGCAATTTTGAACTCCCTTCTACCTACACAATGTATTTTGCCAATTAGGTTAAATTGTTATATCTATGATGCCTATTCTCAACCTGTTTATGAAATTTATTTTTAATTCAAGTTACATAATGATATTCCTAGAATATACATATTCTGAGAATTTCTGTCAATCATCTTCCTCCTATTTGGAAAGAAAATGTTGACCTTTCTATAGTCACTGTACACTAATTTAGAAAATGGGAGATAATTTCTGACTAGTAAAACAAGTAAAGGCTGGTTGAAAGAGATAGGATTTGCCATGGTAGAGATTTGTCAAGTGGAATTAATTAAGAGAATGATCAGTTGAGATAGAAGAAACTGAGGGGGAGGGCAGGTTTGAGTTGATAAGCCAGGTAGATTTGGACCAATTCATATAGAGAGTATAGAATTTTAGAAAAATCATGTGTTAAGTAGTGGAAATACAAAGCAAAAGCAAAATGTTATCCACCTGCCTCAAGGAGAGAGAGGGAAAGAGAGAGGGAGAAAGTGAGGGACAGGGGCAGGGTGAGGGCACTAATAGCTGGGAAGAAGAGCTTTGTTTAGGAGTTGGAGCTTGAGATGAGTCTTAAAGATGGTGAAGTAAAGTTGGAAATGTGCAGAAATACAGATGAGAAATAGAAAGGCATAAAGGAATCATTAGGGTGTGCTTATTGCAAAGTTAATATAGACTCATTGGAGGATAATTCAGGGCTGAAGGGAAGCATTCTAGAGCTTCTGTATATTCCCAATACTCAATCTTGATACCACTTAACCCTTCATATAGCAAGCCAGTCTCCCAGAGGATATAGCTTTTGGCAAGTTCAGTATTCATTACCTATTTCCAATATATACAGTGGTGCAAATACTGTAATGAACATCAGAAACCACTCACACCAAGGTGGAGTGAAAAATGTGGTGCAACTGGAAATCAGAGACTTGGTGGCTTGCTAAGACTGGAAGTCAGAGACTTGGTGCATTAAAGTTATGTTACTGAAAAAGAAGATCAGTTGTGTTATTGGCATTGAAGCAGCTGATGGGAAATTAATGTAAATTGATGTGTATTCAATATTGATAGCTTATAAGTTAAAATCTTGCTTCTGTGTAACAATACATATTAATCAGATATTTAATTTTCAATGGGCTTAAGTATTTTTTTAGTGTTACAATTAGAAATGTAGCTAAATAAAATTGCATGGATAGACAAATGATTTGTATGGCCATTTTATGTGCTCTTTTTCATATTTTATAAGAGAAAATTATGTATATATATGTATATATCTAGACAAAGATTAATATTTTATCATGAAACCAGATTCAATGGCTAAAATCATAGGATACAAAATATGAAATATTAGAAGGGAATAAAAATTTAAAGTGTATTTCCCCTCCCTATTCCAGGATCCCCAAAAGTTGATTTACATCAATTTCCTCTTTAATTTTTTAGTTCCTTTACTCATCTAGAGTACTACTAAATTAAATAAATTAGAATTTATTAATTATTTAAATGAATATGAAATCAATGAATATCCTTTATTTAAGATCATTGTTGTTAGCCATATAATGATTATCTTCATGAAATTAGGAAGAAAAAGTTGTACCTTTGAAAGAAGAAGCTGTCAACATTATTAGTGATTAAGGGTCAGGAAATGGAAAAGAGTTGAAGCAGAGGGATAACGCTTCTCTTCTCCTTTAATTCTGTCTATTTGGCTCCGTTCTTTTAGTAATGCGTTGCCACACTTTTCCATTGTACTAACTACATAAAACTCAACTACTGTGATTTGATCACATTACCCTTGGTTATACCAAAAGAAATTGCTTGTTTTAAGTGCCTTCTGTTTCCACAATCTGGTTAGCAGCTTCTGTGGGTGGGGGGAGGGGTCCATATCCACCCACAGCCAGCACCCAGAAAGCTGCTGGACAGCCAGAAAGCCCAGGTTCTTTTAATCTGCCTTAATAAGGAGAGCAAGGTTAAGGGGTTGGCAAGCTTACTTTAATTCAGCACACAAATATCATTCACTTAGTTCAGGGGAAAAAGCTAGCACCCTGAACTTCAGATCAAAATACAACCAAACTACAAATGTCAACAGATAGACCTTGTCTGATTCAAATCCCAATACATAGTTACCAGAGTTCAGCAAAGTCTCAGCATCTGGGTTTACAAGCTGGATGGCTTCTTAGTTACAGCTGCCCGGAGTCTCATCATTAACACCATCTCAAGAGCCCTTAAACAAATTACAAACAGATAGACCCAATACAATTCATAGTTACCA
>JAQQSZ010019565.1:0-10340 GCA_028646595.1 Phalanger gymnotis
TCTTTCAATTTCTATTTTACCCTCTGGCTCTAAAATATCAGGGCAGTTCTCCTTGGTAATTTCTTGAAGGATGATATCCAAGCTTCTTTTTGATCATGGCTTTCAGGTGGTTCAATATTTTTTAAATTATCCCTCCTGGATCTACTTTCCAGGTCAGTGGCTTTTCTAAGGAGATGTTTAACATGGTCTTCCACTTTTTCATTCCTTTGGTTCTCTTTTATAATATTTTGATTTCTCATAAAGTCACTAGCTTCAGCTTGCTGCAATCTAATTTTTAAGGTAGTATTTTCTTCAGTGGTCTTTTGGACCTCCTTTTCCATTTGGCTAATTTTGCCTTTCAAAGCATTCTTCTCCTCATTGGCTTTTTGGAGCTCTTTTGCCATTTGAGTTATCCTATTTTTTGAGGTGCTGTTTTCTTCAGTATTTTTTTCCATATTTTTATGGTCTCCTTTAGCAAGTCATTGACTTGTTTTTCATGATTTTCTTCCATCACTCTCATTTCTCTTCCCAATTTTTCCTCTACTTCTCTAACTTGCTTTTCCAAATCATTTTTGAGCTCTTACATGGCCTGAGACCAGTTCCTGTTTTTCTTGGAAGCTTTTGATGTATGCTCTTTGACTTTGTTGACTTCTTCTGGCTGTATGTTTTGTCTTCTTTGTCACCAAAGAAAGATTCCAAAGTATGAGGCTGAATATGAGTGTGTTTTTGCTGCCTGGCCATGTTCCCAGTCAACTTACTTGACCCTTGAGTTTTGCGTGGCGGTATGACTGCTTGTAGAGTAAAGAGTACTTTGTTCCAAGCTTGAGGGGATGTGCTGTTCTTTTCAGAGCTATTTGTACATAGCCAGCTCTGCCCCACCAGCACTCCTCTTTCCCCAAGACCTGCCAACCCAGACCTGACTCAGATCTCAAGCAGGCTCTGCAATGCTGTTCTGATATGCCACTTAATTCCTCCCACCAACTGGCCCTCGGGCCAGAAGCAACTGCAGCTGTAGTTCTGTAGCTGCACCAAGTCCTCTGCTCCCAGTGCGGTGTCCAAACTGTGAACTCCTTTCACTTCCTGCAGCTTTTCCCAGTAACCTTCTCTGTTGTCTTTGGTGTTTGTGGCATGAGAAATCTGGTAACTGCCACTGCTCACTGATTCAAGGTGCTAGGGCCTGTTCCTTCTGGCTCCTGCTCTGGTTGGTCCTACTGCTGCCCATGCTTTGCTCTGCTCTCCTCCTCTCCCCTCCACTCCCAGCTCCGTGCATGATACACCTCAGCCAGAAACCATCCAGGCTATCTTGTGCTGCAACACTGCTTCGCCTTGCTCTTTTGTGGGTCCTACAGTTCTAGAATTTGTTCAGAACCATTTTTACAGGTTTTTGGAGGGACATGGTGGGGGGTTCATGCAAGTCCCCACTTTGCAGCTGCCATTTAGCTCTGCCCCCTTCAATCAATATCAGTCAATATCAGCTCCTTCTCTGGAGGCAGATAGCATGCTTCATCAATGGTACTTGCATCATTACATTCCTGAGAATAGCTAAGTCATTCACAATTCCTAGTGAAACAATATTGCTGTTACTGTGCACAATGTTCTCCTGGTTCTATTCATTTCACTGTACATCAGTTCATGTAAGCCTTTTCAAATTTTTTTTGTGAAATTATCCTGCTTGTCATTTTTTTACAGCGCAATAATATTCCATTGCAATAATATACCACAGCATGTTTAATCATTTCTCAGTTGATTGCATCACTTTGATCTTCAATTCTTAACCACCACAAAAAAAGAGATTTCATAAATATGTTTGTACAAAAATGTCCTTTTCCCTTTTTTATGTCTTTGGGATATGGACCTAGCAGTGGTATTACTGGATCAAAGAGTATTCATAGTTTGTTTGCACTTAGGGCATAGTTCCAAATTGCTCTCCAGAATGGTTACAGTTCAGAACTTCAACAAAAGTGTATCAGTGTCCAAGTTTTTCCAATCCCCTTCAACAGCCAATATTTTTCTTTTATATTTGTCATGCTAGACACTCTGATAGGTTTAAGGTGGTACCTCAAAGTTTTTTTTAACTTGCATTTCTAAGATCAATAGTGATTTAGAGTATTTTTCATGTGCTTAGATAGCCTCAGTTTCTTGATTTGATAACTACCTATCCATAATTTTTGACCATTTATCAATTGAGGAATGACTTGTGATTTTATAAATTTGACTCAGTTCTCATATATTTCAGAAATGAGGTCTTTATCAGAGATACTTGATATAATTTTCCCCCAGTTTTCTGATTTCCTTATAATTTTGGTTGCATTGGCATAGTTTGTGCCAGAACTTTTGAAATTTCATATAATCAAAATTATTTATTTAACATTTTGTAATGTTCTTTAATTCTTCTCTGGTCCTATATTCTTCCCTTATCCATAAATATGACAGATAAACTGCTCGATGCTTTCTTGATTCATTTATGGTATCATTCTTTATGTGTAAATTATGCATCTATTTTGACCTTAACTCAGTATATGATGTGAGATGTTGTTCTACTCTCTGCATAGTTTCTGCCATACTGCTTTCCAGTTTCCCCAGCAGTTTTTGTAAAATGATGAGTTTTTGTTCCAAAAGCTTAGACTTTTTTGTTTATCATGTACTAGGTTACTATGTTCATTTACTATGATGTAATTGGCACTTAATGTGTTCTACTGATCCAGTACCAGATTGTTTTCATAATCACCACTTTATATTGAAGTTTGAGATCTGATAGAGCTACACCAACTTCTCTTACATTTTTTTCATTGATTCACTTGGTCTCCTTGAGCTTTTGTTCTTCCAGATGTATTATTTTTCTAGCTCTATAAAGTATTTTTTTAATAGTGTGATTAGTGCAGCACTGAATAGATTAATTTTGTAGAATTGTTATTTTTATTACATTGGCTCAACCTACACATGAGTAATTAATATTTTTCAATTGCTTAGATCTGACTTTATTAATGTAAATAATGTTTTATATATGAATTCATATAGTTCCTGGCTTTGTCTTGGCAGGTAGACTCCCAAATATTTTCTGTTGTCTATACTTATGTTAAACGGAATTTCTCTTTCTATCTCTTCTTGCTGAGCTTTTTTGGTAACATATAGAAATGCTGATGATTTATGTGGGCTTAGTTTATACCTTACAATTTTGCTGTTAATTATTTCAAGTAGTTTTTAAGTTGATTCTCTAAGATTCTTTCAGTATACCATCATATCATCTGCAAAGAGTGAGAGTTTTGTTTCCTCATTGTCTAGTTTATTTCTTTCAATATATTTTTCTTCTCTTATTGCTTAAAATAACATTTCTAGTACAATATTAAATACTGATGATAATGGACATCCTTGCTTCATCCCTAATCTTATTAGAAAGGCTTCTAGGTTATGTTAGATAGCTTTACATTACAGATAGTATATGATGATGGTTTTAGATAAATATTACTTATTTTAAGATGAACTCTATTTATTCCTATTCTCTCTCTATTGTTTTTAATATGAATGGGTGCTGTATTTTGTCAAAGACTTTTTCAGCATCTTTTGAGATTATTATATTATTTCTACTGTTGTGGTGGTTTTTACTGATATGGTCAATTATGCTGATAGTTTTCCTTACATTGAACCAGTGTTGCATTGCTCATATAAATCCCACCCAATCCTAGTGTATTATCCTGGTGACAAATTGCTTTAATCTCTTTGTTATTTTTTGCATCAATATCATTAGGGAAATTGGTCTATAATTTTCTTTCTCTGCTTTGGCTCCTCCTGGTTTAGGTATAAGCACCACATTTGTGTCATAAAAGGATTTTGGTAGGACTCCTTCTTCACCTATTTTTTAAAAATTGTTTATATAGTATTGGGATTAATTGTTCCTTAAAAGTTTAGTAGAAATTGCTTATGAATCCGTATGGTCCCAAGATTTTTTCTTAAGAAGTTCATTGATGGCTTATTCAATATCTTTTTTCTAATATTAGGTTATTTCAGTATTTCATTTCTTCTGTTAATCTGGGTAACCTAAGTTTTTTGTATATATTCATCCATTTAATATAGATTGCCAAATTTATTGGCATATAATTGGACAAAAGAGCTCCAGACAATTGTCTCAATTTCCTCTTCATTGGTCGTGAATTCACCCCTTTCATTTTTGACATTAGTAATTTGATTTTCTCTTTTCCTTTTCTTTCATCAAATTGACCAATGGCTTATTTATCTGTTTATTTTCCCCATAAAGCTAGCTTCTAGTCTTATTTATTAGTTCAATGGTTTCCTTACTTTCAATTTCATTAATCTTTCCATTAATTTTCAGGATTTCTAATTTGCTGTTTAATTGGGGATTTTTATATCTTTTTCCAGGTTTTTTTTTGTTACATTCCCAATTCATTAATCTGATTTTTCTATATTTTATTAATCTAAGCAAATAGAGATATAAATTTTCCCCTAAGTATCACTTTGGCTGCATCTCATAAATCTTGGTATGTTATCTCATTGTTGTAATTTTCTTTAATGAAATTATCGATAGTTTCTGTGATTTGTTCTTGACACATTTGTTGTTTAGGGTTCCAATATTTAATTTCCAATTATTTTTAATCTCTCTTTCCATTGTCCATCATTAAATGTGATTTTAATTGCATTATAATTAGAAAAGGCTGCATTTACTATTTCTGCTTTTCAGCATTTGGTTGTGAGGTTTTATGTCCTAATATAGGCTCATTTTTTTTGTAGTTGCCATAGACTTTTAAGAAAAAGATATCTTCCTTCCTATTTCCATTCAGTTTTCTCCAGAGATATATCATATCCAATTTCTCCAGAATTTTATTCACATCCTTAACTTCTTTCTTGTTTATTTTTGGTTAGATTTATCTACTTCTGAGAGAGGAAAAATGAGGTCCCAACTAGTAAAATTTTATTATCTATTTCCTCCTATATAAATTTCTTCAAAAATTTATATGCTATACCATTTGGTGCATATATGTTTAGTATTGATATTATTTCACTGTCTGTGATACCTTTCAGCATGACATAGTTTCCTTTTCTATGTCTTTTATTTAGGTGTATTTTTTTTTCTTTTGCTTTGTCTGAGATCATGATTCTTATCCCTGTTTTCTTTGCTTCAGCTGGAGCATATTATATTCTGTTCCAGCTGGTTGCCTTCACCCTGCATGTATCTCTCTGCTTCAAATGTTTTTCTTGTAAACAACATATTGTAGGATTTGAGATTATTAATCCATTTTGCTATCTGCTTCTGTTTAATGGGTGAGTTCTTTCCATTCAGATTTAGTTACCATAACTCTATATTTTCCTTCATGGTGTTTTCACTTGTTTATCACCCCCTCTTACTTCTCACACATTCCTTCCTCACAAGTATTTTCTTTGTAATCACTGCCTTCTCCAATATACCCTCCTTTTTATAAGTACCCCTTCCCTCTTCTATTAATCCAATCACAATTTACTTCCTTATAGAGTAAGACAGATTTCTATATCCAGCTGTGTGTGTATGTCATTCCCTCTTTGAGCTGATTTTGATGAGAGTAAGGTTTAAGCTTTGCCTGCCACCACCACCCCCATCTTCTCCTCCATCATAATAGCTTTTTCATGCTTCCTATGTGGGATAATTCACTCCATTCAGTCTTCACACCTCTTTCTTCTTCCAGTGCAATTCTTTCTAACCTTTTTATTTTTTGAGGGGAGCTATCATCCCATCAAAGTCATCTAATATCCACACACTCCGTCTACATATATTCCCTCTAATTGCTGTCATAGTAATAAAGTTAAGAGTTAAAAATAGTATTATGCCATATAGAAATATAAAGAGTTCACCCTTATTGAATTTCTTGTTTTCTCTTGTTTCTTTTTTACCTTTGTATGTTTCCCTTGAGTCTTATACGTGGAGGTATTTTTTTTTTAATTCAACTCTAGTGTTTTAATTAGAAATGCTTGAAAGTCTTTTATTTTGTTAAACATCTTTTTTTTCCCCCTCTGAGGATTATATTCAATTTTTCTGGGTAGATGACTCTTGGTTGTAATCCTAACTCTTTTGCCTTCTATTACATTGTATCCCAAGCCCTCCAGTATTTTAATGGAGAAGCTCTCAAATCCTGTGTAATCCTTACTGTAACTGCATGATATTTAAATTGTTTCATCTTAGGGGCTTCCAATACTTTCTCCTTGATCTATGAGCTCTGGAATTTGTCTATGATGTTCTTGGGAATTTTCATTTTGAGATCTCTTACAGGCAGGATTCTTTCAATTTCTATTTTGCCCTCTAGTTCTAATATATCAGGGAAATTTTCTTTGATAATTTCTTGGAAGATGTTGTCCTGGCTTTTTCCTTTTCCCTCCCTTCCCATTTCTTTCCATTCTCTTCATTTTTTTTCTATTTTTTTCTGACCATGACATTCAGGTACTCCCATAATTCTTATATTATCTCTCCTAGATCTTTTTTCTAGGTCAGTTGTTTTTCCAAATAAATAGTTCATATTTTCTTCTTTTTTTGCTTTCTTAATTTTGTTTTATCATATCTTGATGAGTCTTGGAGCCATTAGTTTCCACTTGTTCAGTTCTAATTTTTAAGGAATTACTTCTTCATTGAGATCTGGCACTTCATTTATCATTTGGTGAATTCTATTTTGGGGGGAGTTATTTTCCTCAGTAAATTTTATATTTTTCCCATTCTATTGACTCTTTTTCATGATTTTCTTGCATTACTCTCATTCCTTTTCCAAATTTTTCTTCTCCTTAACTATTTTGCTTTTTAAAATCCCTTTGAAGATCTTCCAGTAGTTGTTTTTGAACCCAATACCAATTTATATTTTGAAATTTTGCTTCTAACCATTTTGGCACTATTGTCCTCTTCTAAGTTTATGCCTTGATCCTACTTGTCTTCCTAGTAACTATCTATAGTCAAGCTTTTTTAATTTTTGTTTTTTGCTTATTTTTTTCCCTATTTTGTGACTAGGTGGTTTTTTATGTGATAGTCTCTGCTCTTGCACTGCCTCAAGCTTTTTGTGCTGGGGCTCTGGGTCTAACTGTTGGTTTTCTTTCATTTCATAGCTTAGCTGCTTACTTTCTATGGATAGGCTTCCCTTCTGGCTTGTACTGGGGCATGGCACCTCTCTGTTGGCCTCCTCTGGATGTGGGGTTTAGCTGCTGGCCTGCCCCAGGAGTGGGGCCATGCTTATGGAAAAAGGCTATCTCTGCTTGTAGGCAGTAGGGCAACATCTTGCTGTTGGCCAGCCCCTGGGGCAGCACTTCACTACTGATCAGGAATGGGGTCAAGGCCTCACTGTTACATGCTATTCCCTCTTTGAGCCAAATCTGATGAGAATAAGATTCAAACAATACTCACCCCTTTCCCTTCTTTCCCTCTATCGTAATAGGTTTTTTGCCCCTCCTCATGTGATGTAATTTACCTTATTCTGCCTCCCCCTTTCATATTTTACCTTTACCTCCTCATGTGATGTAATTTACCTTATTCTGCCTCCCCCTTCTCCATACCCATAACCTCTACATATACCTTTTCTAACTGCCCTAATAAAAATATAGTTCTCAAGAGTTACAAGCATTATCTTCCCATGTAGAGATATAAACAGATTAATCTTATTGAATAACATTCTTTTCTTTCCTGTTTAGCTTTTTATGCTTCTCTTGAGTCTTGTATTTGAAGATTAGGTTTTCTGTTCAGTGCCGGTATTTTCATCAGGAAATTTCCAAAGTCTCCTATTTCATTGAATATTCATCTATTCCCTTGAAAGATTATGTCCAATTTTTCTTGGCAGTTGATACTTTGTTGTAATCCAAATCCCTTTGCCTTCTGGAATATCAAATTCTTTTAACGTAGAAAGCTAAATCCTGTGTAATCCTGACTGTGGCTCCTTGATATTTGATTTTTTTTTTCTTTCTAGCTGCCCCCAGTAAAGAAAACTCTCCTCAAACTGATAATTCTGAAATTTGGCTGCAATATTCTTTGGAATTTTCATTTGGGGATCTCTTTCAGGAGGTGATCAATAGATTTTTTTTCTTTTTTATTAAGTTTTTTTTTTAATTTTTAGTTTTAGTTTACAACACTCAGTTCCACAAGTTTTTGAGTTCCAAATTTTCTTCCCTTCCCTCTCCTCCCCTTTACCCCCCCATATAGCATGTAATCCAATATAGGTTCTACATATACCTTCACATTAAATGTATTTACACAATAGTCAAGTTGCAAAGAAGAATTATAACCAATGGAATGAACAATGAGAAAGAAGAAACAAAAGTAAAAAAGAAGGGGGGAAAAAGAGAGAGAGCAAGCAGATTACTTCAATCTGCATTCAGATGCCATAATTTTTTTCCTCTGGATGTGGATAACTTTTTCCATCATAAGTCTTTTGGAGCAGTCTTTGAACCTTGTGTTGCTGAGAAGAGCCAAGTCTATCAAAGTTAGTCATCACAGATGTCATGTGTCTGTAACTGCGTATAATGTTCTCCTGGTTCTGCTCCACTCACTTAACATCATATCATGTAAGTCTGTACAGGTTAATATGAAGGCCTCCTGGTCTCTCATTTCTTATAGCACAATAGTATTCCATTACATTCATATACCACGACTTGTTCAGCCATGCCCCAATTGATGGGCATCCTCTTGATTTCCAATTCTTTGCCACCACAAAAAGAGCTACTATAAATATTTTTTTTTTTTTGTAAATACAGGTCCATTTCTCACTTGTGTGATCTTTTTTTGGATACAACCCTAGAAGTGGTATTTCTGGGTCAAAGGGTATGCACATTTTTATAGCCCTTTGGGCATAGTTCCAAATTGTTCTCCAGAATGGCTGGATCAGTTCACAACTACACCAACAACATAACAGTGTTCCTATTTTCCCACATGTTTTCCAGCATTTATCCTTTTCCAGTTTTGTCATGTTAGCCAATCTGACAAGTGAGATGTTGTATCTAAGAGTTATTCTGATTTGCATTTCTCTAATCAATAGTGATTTAGAGCATTTTTTCATATGACGATAGATATCTTTAATGTCTTTCTCTGAAAACTGCCTCTTCATATCCTTTGATCATTTATCAATTGGTAATGACTTCTATTCCCATAAATTTGACTCAGTTCCCTGTATATTTTAGAGATGAGGCCTTTATAAGAGATACTGGTTGTAAAAATTCTTTCCCAGTTTTCTGCTTCCCTCCTAATATTTGTCACATTGCCTTTGCTTGTACAAAAACTTTTCAATTTAACATATACAAAATTATTGATTTTGCATTTTGTAAGACTCTCTATCTCTTGCTTGGTCATAAATTCTTCTCTTCTCCATATATCTGACAGGTAAACTATTCCTTGCTCTTCCAAATTGCTTATATTACTGGATTTTTTCAATGACTATTTTACTCCCTGGTTCTAGGATATCAGGACAATTTTCCTTGATTATTTCTTGAAAGATGCTGTCCACATGCTTTTTGATCATGGCTTTCAGATAGCCCAATAATACTTAAGTGATCTCACCTGGATCTATGTTCTAAGTCAGTTGTTTTCCCGATGAGGTATTTTACATTTTCTTCTCTTTTTTCAGTCTTTTGATTCTGTTTGAATAATTGTTGCATCATGAGCCACTTCCCTAATTCTAATTTTTTAAGGCATTATTTTCCTCAGTTAGGTTTCTGGTTTTTAATCCATCCTGATATCTGCTTTCATTTTATGTGTGAGTTAATCACATTTAAATTCATTGTTATGGTTGCTAAATGCATATTTCCCTTCTTCCTGTTCCCCCCTCTTTCTTTTTTTTCTCTCTGTCGCTCTATTTCCTCCGTCCATTTCACTCTGTCCTTCATCACAAGTGTTTTTGCTTCTGACCATTAACTCTCCCTGTCTGCCCTCCCTACTGTCAGCTCCCCCTTGCTTTATCCCCTTCCCCTCCTACTGCCCTATAGGGGAAGATAGATTTCTACAACCAACTGAATGTATGTTATTCCCTTTTGGAATCAATTATAATGAGAATGAGGTTCAAGCATTGAATGCCACCACCACCACCTCATATTTCTCCACTTAAATATGTCCTTTGCCTTCTAGAATATCATACTCCAATCTCTCTGATGCTTTAAGATAAAAGCTGCTAAATGCTGTATCATTGTGATTGTGGTTCCATGAAATTTAAATTGTTTATTCGGGCTGATTGCAGTATTTTCACCTTGACCAGGGAGCTCTGGAATATAGTTCTTGGAAATTTTGATTTGAGGATCTCTTTCATGAGTTCATTGGTAGATTCTTTCAATTTTCATTTTACTCTTTTTTTCTAAGATATCAGGGCAGGTTTTCTTGATAATTTCTTAAAACATGATTACCAGTCTCTTTTTCTTATCCT
>JAQQSZ010019566.1:0-10339 GCA_028646595.1 Phalanger gymnotis
TTTCTCTATGGCTGGCACCTGCCATTGACTTTCTTTTGGAGATCTCATTACACTCCCCTGCTCTAGTCCCAATTAATCATCTAGGCCCTTCTTCCTCTTACTTTACTAGAGATAAAAGATGAGTTATCCCTTTTTAAAGGCTAACAACTTTTGAGTAACATCAAAAGAATTGTACAGGGTAATGATGAAATAATTCAAGATCCAATGGATCCCCAGTTTCACCAATGAGTTGCTCCTCTTCCAAATGCTGCTCAGACCCTGTCTGTGACTTCCCAGGTGGCCTTTTCAACCAAGTGCAGCTGTAGATCTGCTCTCTTCTATCTTTACCTATGAGCCTCTGAGAATTTAGCATGGCTGACCCTCAAATGACAGACATAAAATCCATCAGGGAGCTTAGAGGCAAAGTTCTCCTGGCTTGGTAACCGGCCTCCCCCAGGAGTTTGCACATTACTGACATAGCCTCCAGGCTGTAATAAGACATGAAAAGAAGACTTCAATGGAAGGATAATGCTAATAATAATAATAATAATAACAGCTCACAAGAAAGTGGCAAATTCCTAAGATATAATGGGGAAAACTCTTGGATTTAAAGTCATTTGATCCTAACAATAACCTAGGGCTTTCTCATAATCAATAAACAAACAATAATCAATAAACAATGTGACCATATAAGGAGGAAGGGCATAGTAACAGCATTGCTGCGTTACAGGGCACAGGCACCTTATCATACTCAGTTACTGAACCACCCAGGGAGGTCAGGAACATGGCCAGGGCTCCTCAGCTATCTTTTCTTTCTGTCTTATATGACAGGCTCTGCAAAAGTGTCCAAGGCCAGGGTCCCATAGAGAAGTTGCTGTTAGGGGTATGGCAATGTAAATAACAGTCCTGGCTTTCAGACTCACAGTCTCCAAGCTGGGAGGGTCTGGGCTTTCTCATGACTGCTTCATCCTCCCCTCTGGTGTGCTTTGCTCCCCCAGGTTCTATCCCCCATGTCCAAAGGCTTGTTCCACGGAGCAATCATGGAGAGCGGTGTGGCCATCATGCCTGGCTTGATTTCTTCCAGCTCAGAAATGTTCATGAATGTAAGTCCATTGTTCTTTGCTCTTTGTGATCACTCTTATCCTTCCTTAGGCTTCTAAGCCACATAACCCCATGACCAGGGCCCCATTGACCTTCCAGCTCTCCGGGGCTATAAGAATGTACACTGCAATGCCATTGAATGTTCAAGCTGATAGTGATCATAGAGATCACCTAGCCCATCCCCTTCATTTTGTAGTGGAGGAAGCTAAGGCACAGAGAGGGAGGGTTCAGTTCCTGGCTCTACTTATTCCTCTGCCTATGATTGCAGGTAAGGCATTTCATTCCTGGGGCCCCAATTTCTTCCTCTGTAAATGTTGCTTCTACTAGCTGGTTTGTAAAATCCCTTCTAGCTCCAAATTCTGTTTCCTGACACCCACAGAACAGCAGGAAGAGTTTCGCGAGGGGGACCATGTACAAGTGAGATGGAATGATCTGTGAGGTCTCTTCTACCTCTCTGGATCTGTCATTCTGTGACTTATTTAAAGTCACACAATGAGTTGGTGACTGAGCTGGAACCAGAACTGAACAATCTGAGCTAATGAAAGGGCTCTTTCAACATACCAGACCCCATCCTGTGTTCTGTATTGATAATTAGGGCCTTTCTCCCTGAGGAAATGGTAAATGCTATGTAGCAGGGACTGTGTCTGTGTGACCTGCCCTGCCCATCCCCATCCTAATTGGCTGGCACTAAGACCCGTACAGAGCAGGCTCATGGTTGGGGAACTCTGCCCCTTAGACAGTCAGACAGATTCCAGCTTGGTCGCCTTTTCAACATTACTGCATCATGACCTATAGAAATGATCGTTTGGTAGCTTACTGATGTGTATGAAAGGATTCCTCTATTATGATACAGGCCAGGGGTTCCTCTGTGAAAATATTAACTCTTTGTGGGTGCCTCTTTGCAGGTCATTGCCAATCTGTCTTCTTGTGATAGAAACGATTCTGACTCCATGGTTCAGTGCCTCAGGAACAAATCCGAGGATGAGATCCTGGCCATTAGCAAGGTACATAAGCTGAGAAGCAAGGGTTTTAGTCCCAAGAAAAGCTGCCAAGACACCTTGGAAAGGGCTGGACACCCAGCCTTCATTAGGTGGGATTGAGGTCAATATCTTAATGAGGTCACTCTCTTAGCCTCAGTTTCCATGTACTAACTAGATGATCTTCAATGATATTTCCACCTCTGGTATTCTCTGTCTTAAGTTCTCTTCTAGCTTTGATGTTCTGCTTTCCAGGATCCCTTCTACCTTCTGTGCTCCCATTGTTTTTGTGTGCTAAGGTTCCATCCCTTCTACTCTGGACTTACTACGTCTTAAGAATTCTTCCATCATTCTGTGTTCTAAACATTTCAGGTTCTAAGGTATGAAACATTTTCATTCTCCAATCCTACAATCCTTCCCATTCAAATAGTCTCTTTTTATAGAATCATAGCATTTGAGCTGGAAGGATCGACTGTAAACTGATTTTAAATTTCTAGGTTCCAATATTGTTTCGTCCAAGATTCCTTCCACTTTTGATATTCTACTTTACAAGATGTTTTCCCCAACTGTAACATTCTATGCTCTAACATTGTATAAGCCAAAGTTTGGGGGATGCAGCTAAGTTGTACAATATTTAGAGTACTGGGAAAACTCACCTAAGGTCAAATATAGCCTCTAGCTGTCATTTAACCTGTTTGCCTCAGTTTCCTTACCCATAAAGTGAGGATAATAATAACACCTCCATTCTAGGGTTGTTGTGAGGATCAACTGAGATAATACTTGTAAAGTGCTTACAGTCCCTGGCACATAAGAAGCACTAAATAAATGTGATAATGATGGTGGTGGTGGTGGTGTCTGTGGCGGTCTCTTCTAGTTCCAATATTCCATTTTCTGTCACCTTTCAGATCTAAAACCCCATTAATCTTGGAAGGAAAAATCAAAGTCGTTGAAAGACTGCCTCGATCCCCTGGGACTGATAGCTCTCATCTAAATATTCCTTTCATAAAAACTACATTTTAAGTATTTTATCTCATTTCAATAATTTCACTGCAATCATGTATCATTGGTAGTACAAGTATGATGACATTCCTGAATTACAGATGTGGGAATTGGAAACACTGAGCAGAAGCAGAGAGAGGTCAGGGAGTTATTTGCTTTTATATTTGTGTCCCCAGAGCTTAGGACACTGTGTACATTGATGTACTGACAGGATATTTTAGAACGGAGTCCCAGAAGGTTTAAGTGACTTTGCCAAACTTCACACAGCTCACAAGTATCAAGATGGATCCCTGAGCCCAGGCCTTAGGAGCAAGATCTTTATTAACCCCATCACAGTACTTCCTCAAAGAAATGGAGTTGTTTGCCTGTACTTACTTAGTAGTAATTGGTAGAGACAGATTAAAAGTTAAAATGAACTCTAAATGCATCTAATTATTCAATTGTTTTTCAGTCATGTCTGGCTCTTTATGACCTCATTTGGAGATTTCTTGGCGAACTACTAGAGTGCTTTGCCATTTTCTTCTCCAACTCATTAAGAATGAGGCAAACAAGGTTAAATGACTTGTCCAGGGTCTCCCAGCTAGTAAGTATCTGAGGCCAGATTTGAACTTAGGAAGTTGTGTCTTTCTGACTCCAGGCCCAGTGCTCTGTGCCCTACTGTGCCACCCAGCTGCGCTACATCTAATTACTCTCTTCATTATGCCATATTGACTTTCCTTATTTCATTTTGAAAACTATTATGTTTTTCATCCTGATTCAACAACAGTTTCGTCATCTGGAAAGTGAGAGGGTTTGATCAGATGTTCTTCTAAAGTACCTTCCAGCTCTGAATCTACAATCTTGGGAATATCCTTTGCCAAAGCACCTGGGAGGTCGAGTTTCACTTTGGCTGTGCAGATGCCAAGGAGACGGGAGAAGAAAGGATTCCTGACTTTCACTCAAACCAAGACCAGAATTCAGAGACGGAACACTTTGGGGCCTCCAGGCCTTCCTTGCCTTATCTGCTATTACTTACCTGCATGCCCTCTGTGATCCAGCCAAACTCATCTCTTCCCTATACTCTCTTACCTTCATGCCTTTGTTCAGGTGTGTCTTTTATCTGTGAAGTCCTCCCTTCTTATTATTATACTAGTTTATAAAGTGCATTTCTCATAACAATCTGTGAGGTAGGGAGTGCAAGAATCATCATTCTCATCTTATAGACAGGTCAACCTCTGAGGAGGTCTCAGTGAATAAAGAACCACTACTGGAGTCAGGAAGACCTGACTTCAAATCCAGCCTCAGACACCTACTAGCCGTGTGAAACTGGGCAAGTCACTTAACCTCTATTTGCCTTAATCTACTAGAGAAGGAAATGGGGAACCCCTCGAGGATCTTTAATAAAACCCCATGGATAGTGTTGACATGCTATGGTCCATGTTGTCAAGAAGAGTCAGACAAGGGGCGGGGCAGAGCCAAGATGGTGGCTGGGAAGCAGGGACTTGCTTAAGCTCTCCCCCAAATCTCTCCAAGCACCTATAAAAAATGGCTCTGAGCAAATTGTAGAGCTTCAGAACCCACAAAACTGCAGAGGGAAGCGGGGCTCCAGTCCAGGACAGCCTGGATGGTCGCTGGAAAAGGTCTATCACATGGTGCTGGGAGCAGAGTTCAGCAAAGCACGTGCTATACCAGGACATACAAGACCATGAGTCATGCTGCAGCAGGCCTTAGGTCCATGAATCATCTTGCCATGAAAGTTACCAGACTTTTCAACCCACAAATGACAAAGGCCACTGAGCAGGTTAGTGGGAAAACTGCTGGATTGGGTTAGTAAGTGGTCTGGCCCCAGTCCTGGAGGTGGAGGAGGTGGTGTGGCAGTGGAGCTCCAGCGTCAGCTGCTTCCAGAGTCCCTGGTTCACACAATGGGAGGATTCAAGAGGCTGACCAGAGCAGGAGTACAGGGCTTGCCTTGCCTTGCCTGGGTCACAATCCTGGTTGACAGTTCTTAGGGGAGGAGGAGCAATGCTGTGGCAGAACTTGCAGTGACAGTGGAATAGAAGTATCTCTGAAAACAGCAGTGCAGCCCGTAAAGCTTGGGACAAAGTACTATCTACTCTACAAGCAGTCATACCCCAACAAAAACTCAAGGGTCAGGTAGTTGGCTGAGAACATGGCCAGGCAGCAGAAAAAAAGACACAGATTCAGATTCAGACTCTAGAATCTTCTTTTGGTGACAAAGAAGATCAAAATATACAGCCAGAAGAAGTCAACAATGACAAAGAGCATACATCAAAAGCCTCCAAGAAAAATATGAATTGGCCCCAGGCCATGGAAGAGCTCACAAAGGACTTGGAAAAGCAATTAAGAGAAATAGAGGAAAAACTGGGAAGATAAATGAGAGATAAGCAAAAAAAAAACCATGAAAAGCAAGTCAATAACTTGCTAAAGGAAACCCAGAAAAATACTGAAGAAAATAACACCTCAAAATATAGACTAACCCCAATAGAAAGAGAGCTCCAAAAAGCCAATGAGGAGAAGAATGCCTTGAAAGGCAGAATTAGCCAAATGGAAAAAGAGGTCCAAAGCCCACTGAAGAAAATACCACCTTTAAAATTACATTGGAGCAAGTGGAAGCTACTGACTTTATAAGAAATCAAGGTATTATAAAACAGAACCAAAGGAATGAAAAAATGGAATAAAATGTGGACTATCTCATTGGAAAAACCACTGACCTGGAAAATAGATACAGGAGAGAGAATTTAAAAATTATTGGACTACCTGAAAGCCATGATCAAAAAAGAGTCTAGATATCATCTTTCAAGAAATTATCAAGCAGAACTGCCCTGATATTCTAGAGCCGGAGGGTAAAATAGAAATTGAAAGAATCCACAGATTGCCTCCTCAAAAAGATCCCAAAAAGAAAACTCCTAGGAATATTGTCACCAAATTCCAGAGCTCCAAGTCAAGGAGAAAATACTGCAAGCAGCCAGAAAGAAACAATTTGAGTATTGTGGAAACACAGTCAGAATAACACAAGATCTAGCAGTTTCTACATTAAGGTATCAAAGGGCTTGGAATACAATATTCCAGAGGTCAATGGAGCTAGGATTAAAACCAAGAATCACCTACACAGTAAAACTGAGTATCAGGCTCCAAGGCAAAATATGGATTTTCAGTAAGATAGAGGACTTGCAAGCTTTCTCAGTGAAAAGACCAGAGGTGAATAGAAAATTTGATTTTCAAACACAAGAATCAAGAGATGCATGAAAACGTAACCAAGAAAGAAAAATCACTTGTGTTGAACTGTTTTGTTTACATTCCTACATGGAAAGATGATGTGTGTAATTCACGAGACCATATATATGTATATATATATATATGTGTGTGTGTATGTATATAAATACACAGACACAGTGGGCATAGGATGAGTTGATGGGATGATATCTAAAAGAAATAAAAATAAATTAAGGTGTGAGAGAGGAATATACTGAGAGAGGGAGAAAGGGAGAGATAGAATGGGGTAAATTAACTCACATAAAAGTGACAAGAAAAAGAAGTTCTGATGGAAGGGAAAAGGAGGCAGGTGAGGGGTAACGAGTCAATCTCGCTCTCATCAGATCTGACTTGAAGAGGGGATAACATACACAATCAATTGGGTATCTTACCCCACAGGAAATTATGGAGAAGGGGATAAAAAAGAGGGGATGATAGAAGGGAGAGTAGATGGGATGAGAAGGTAATCAAAAGCAAACATTTTTGAAAAGGGACAGGGTCAAGGGAGACAATTGAATAAAAGGGGACAGGATAGGATGGAGAGAAATATAGTTAGTCTCTCACAACATGAGTATTATGGAAGCAATTACACAATGATATATGTGTGGTCTATGTTGAATTGCTTACCTTCTTAGGGAGGGGGTGTGGGGAGGGAGGAGGGGAGAGAATTTGGAACTCAGAGTTCTAAAATCAGATATTCAAAAGAAAAAGTTGTTTTAGCATGCAGCTGAAAAATAAGATATATAAGGAATGGGGCATAGAAATCTATCCTGCCCTACGAGAAAGTAAGGGAAAAGGGGATGGGGGAGGAGTGGGGAGTCAGAAGGGAGGGCTGACTGGGGAATGGAGCAATCAGAATATATGCCATTTTGGAAGGGGGCAGGGCAGAAATGGGGAGAAAATTTGTAACCCAAAATCTTGTGGAAATCAATGTTGAAAACTAAAATATTAAATAAATAATAAAATAAAATTATTTTTAAAAATGAAGAGTCAGACACAACTGAACAACAACAACAAACCTCTTAGGAATTTTGAGATGGTGACTCATCCACTGCTCCAGTATTATAGTCAATAAACATCAGACCTGGGATTCAAGCCCAGGCGTCTCCTAGTTTTCAGATCAGTCTTCCTTCCTCCTCCACCCTGCTGCCTCTCATAGCCCCCCTTTTGTCTATTGAATTCCCGCCTGTGAAAGCCCAATTCCAATGCCCCCTTCTAGGAAGCTTTATGGGAAAAGATTTTCAAAATATTTTAGTCCAATACACTCATTTTGTAGGGGAGGAAATTAAAACTCAGAGATTTATTTTGCGTAAAGTTACAAAGTCCATTTGTGGATGAGCCAGGACTAGAATACCTTTCAGGTCAGGGCATTTCTTTAACAGCTTCTGTTTCCAGCCTTGGGGGACACAAACTTTGGATAAAGGACAGGTCCATAATGAACTTAGACTTTTTTGGGGAGAGGTCTTTGTGCCATACACAGGTAACAAAATGAACCTAAGGGGAAGGCGGAGCAAGGCGGGGGGTGGGTGGGGGGAGTCACAAGTATCTGCAGTGAGAACTCTGAGGAAGGAAAAGGTCCTTCTGGCTGCCATATCAGAGAAGGCATTGTGAAACACATGGAAGTTAAATTGGGTCTTGAAGGAAGCGAAAAATTTTACCAGGTAGCAGTCAGAAAAAGGTCATTCTAGTTCTGTGGATCAAATGTGATTGACTTTCAGTCCTCATAATATGAGATCATGCAGGAAAGGTAGAAGAGAGGGCTCTGAATGCCAGGCAGAAGGGCTGGAGGTGTCTCCATGGGGAGCCATGTGAATTTTTTTAGTGCATTGGAGTGTCATGAGCAAATATGAGATTAGGAATGTGTTTTTGTGTGTGTGTGTGTGTGTGTGTGTGTGTGTGTGTGTGTGTGTGTGTGTGTATGTTTGTGTGCGTGATATATTAGAGAATGAGACAGGGAGGCCAGTTTAGAGACTGTTGCAACGTCCAAGTATGTGCGGACAGCTATGTGATGAGGTGGAGAGAGCAATGCTCTAGGGTCAAGAGGACCTTAGTTCAAATCCCGCACCGGACACATACTACCTTTTTGACCTTGGGCAAGTCACTTAACTTTCATTACCTCCAAAAAATAAAAAAAAGAGTCCAGGTAAGTGATAAAATGTGTCTAAAATAGAATGTTGAAAAAGTCATATATGGAAGAGAGATTATGGAGATAGACTAGCCTTTTTTCTGCTCCTTTTTTTTAGCATTTCAAGATAATCCCTGCTGTAGTTGATGGGCAATTCTTCCCCAAACATCCTGAAGAGTTGCTGACTGCAGGAGAATTCCACCATGTCCCTTTCATCATTGGTGTCAACAACCAGGAATTTGGTTGGATTGCTCCTGTGGTAAGATTCTAGCATGTTCTATTCTGTGCCAACTTCTTTCTGATCTCAACAGTTTATGCTTCTCAAAAGAATCACAGACTTTCCAAGTTGGTTGGGACCATGGTAGCCAAGGAATCTAAGCCAGAGTTGAATGAAAATCCCTTCTAAACTTACTGGAGAAGTGGACATCCAAGTCTCTGCTTGAAGACCTCCAAGGAATGCAAATGTACTTCCTCTTGAGGCAGCTCCTTCTACTTTTAGGTAGCTGTCATGGTTGCATAGGGCATCATGCCTTCAAGTGGAAATTTACTTATTTTTCAACTTCTACCTGTTGTTCCCAGCTCTGCCTTTAGGGCAAATGCTGCCAGTTAAATACCTTTTTCAGGTGACCATCCACCAGACAGTTAAAAATAACTATCATGCCCACCCCTGCCCTAAGTTTTTTTTCTTTGACCAGCAAATCAAGTTCGTTCAACCCATCCCTATATGGCAAGACCATAACCCCCTTCTGAGCTTCTCTATTTTCAGCCTCAAATGTGATGTTCAGAACTGAACAAAAGATTCCAGATATACAGCTATCCCTTCCACATCACAGGGATTAGGGGTGCAGTGCTGCCCCCCCAGGATCTGGAAAATTCACATAAAATTTTTTGGCCTGCCTTTTGTACCAGAGAAGGCAGCTGAATTATTATGGTATTAAAGGATAACATATTTTATATTATACAATACTATATATTTTACATATATTTTAGTTTCTAAACTTTTTCTATATAATCCACTGGCCTTCACCTGGCATCTGTGGCTTCCACAAAACTCCCAAAAAATTCCCTTTTAATTTCTTACCCTTAACTGCAATATATAGAAACCAAGATGAGGGAAGTTAGGATGTGGAAGGGACAATTATATTCTCTCCAGAGACAGAGCACAAAGGGACTCTCACCTCCTCATTTTTTTAATTATTTATTTCTTTAATATTTTTAGTTTTCAGCATTAATTTTCAAAGGAGTTTTAATTACAAATTTTCTCCCCATTTCTACCTTCCCCCTACTCCAACATGGCATATATTCTAATTGCCCTGTTCCCCAGTCAGCCCTCCCTTCTGTCATCCCACTCCCCTTTTCCCTTACTTTTTTTGTAGGGCAGGATAGATTTTTATGCCACATTGCCTGTATATCTTACTTCCTAGTTGCATGCAAAAACTTTTTTTGACCATCTGCTTTTAAAACTTTGAGTTCCAAATTCTCACCCCTCTTTCCTCCCCACCCACCCTCCCTAAGAAGGCAAGCAATTCAACATAGGCCACATGTCTATCATTATGCAAAACCCTTCCACAATATTCATGTTGTGAAATACTAACTATATTGGGCTGCTTCCTATCCTATCCCCCTTTATCCAATTTTCTCCCTTGACACTGTGCCTTTTCAAAAGTGTTGGCTTTTGATTACCTCCTCCTCCTATCTTCCCTCCCTTCTATCAACCCCTATTTTTATCCCCTTCCTCTTTCTTTCCTGCAGGGTAGGATACCCAATTGATTGTGTATGTTATTCCCTCCTCAGGTGAAATCTAATGAGAGCAAGATTCACTCATTCCCTCTCACCTGCCCCATCTTCCCTCCCAACAGAACTGGTTTTTCTTGCCACTTTTATGTGAGATAATTTACCCCATTCT
>JAQQSZ010019567.1:0-10339 GCA_028646595.1 Phalanger gymnotis
AGAGAGGAGGGCAGACTGGGGAACGGGGCAACCAGAGTGTACGCCATCTTGGAGTGGGGGGGGGTGGAAATGGGGAGAAAAATCTGTAATTCAAACGCATGTGAAAATTAATGCTGAAAACTAAAGATGTTAATAAAAAAAGAAAGAAAGAAAGAAAGAAAAAAAAAAAGAAAAAAAAATCTAGATCAGCTATATCCCCTGAAATCCCCTTCATCTACCAGTTGAATGATCCTGTCAAAAGAGGAAATGAGATTAGTCTTCTATGAGCTATTTTGGTGAAGCCATGCTAATTCTTTGTCATCAATGTTTCCACTATAGACAATCACCAACCTTCTTTTTAGAAATCTCATCTAGAATTTTCCCAGGAATTGACGTCAAGCTCACTGGACTTTAGTTTGTAGATTTTTTTCTCTTCTCTTTGTTTTTTGAAAATCTCTTCTCCAATTTTGTGGTACCTGTTGTTTCACATGATCTATGAAATATCCCTTAGAAGGGCTTAGTAATCACATCTGTCAGGTCTTTTAGAAGCGGAAGATATAGTTCATCTTAGCAAGATGACTTGAATTCATCAAGGGTAACTAGTTGCTCTCCCATCTTTTTACTTTACCTGGGTGTCAACTTCCTGTTAGTCATTTTTGTTCCGTCATTTCTGATGTAAATTTCATTCTCCTTGGCAAAGAAAACAGGAACAAAAGAGTTGATCAGCACTTCCTTCTCTCTGGTCAGTAACCACTAACCTATCCACACCAAACAAAGGTCCTATTCCTTCTTTGATCTTCATGTTTCTCCCGATACAGAAGTAGAATTTAGATGAGTGTTTTTATTTTTATAGGGCTCTCTCAGATGAGAGAACTTCCTCAACTAATGTAGGTTGGCCATCTTCTCTGGAACTTATACAAGTCTTAGAGAAATGCAAAGAGCATTGAAAAGCTAAGTGATTTGTCCAGGACCATAGAGCCAATACTTGAAAGAGGCAGGTGAACCCAGGTCTTCCTGGCCTCAAGACTAACTCTATTGCCTTAATATGCCTAAAAACAAAACAAAACAAACAAAAGCAGCCCTTTTATTGTCCTTAGCTTCCCTCATCAGCCCCAGCTCTTTCTAAGCTTTACCATTCCTGACTCCTTTTACAGGACCATGCCATTTTCTTATATTCATCTGTTACTTCCTTCCATTTTCTGTATGTGTCTTGGTGAATTCTTTGTGGTCTCTTTAGACCAATCCTATTTTTCTACCTCATTATAATTGCTTTCCTTTGTTTCTTCAGAATTTCATTCTTAAGCATCTCTCATCATTCCTAGGCTGACTTCCTCAAAAGCATTTTATGTCATAGGATCTTGTCTTTCCTCTTAACTCTTTGAAATATGCTTTCCCAAAATCTGGGGGACATGGCAGACTATGCCCAGACTTCTTGATTGTGAACTCTAGGATGAACTGATCGGTCACTTCCCACCAAAATTCCCAACATTTTCAACCCCGTAACCAGTTCCTACCTGTTAGTGAGAGCAATTCATAATAGAATTTCCCTTTGTGAGTTCTTTTGTCTTTTAAGGGATAAAACTATCAATAAAGCAAGTCAAGAAGTTATTAGCTTCTGTACATTTGCAATGACTGACTTTGATAGCCTTAGCTCTTCTCAGCAATGCAAGAACCTCAAACAACTCCAAAAGATTCATGATGGAAAATACCATCCACATCCAGAGAAAGAAATATGGAGTCTGAATACAGATCGAAGCATACTATTTGCTCTCTTTTTCTGTTTTGTTTTTTCTTTCTCATTGTTGCTCGAATTCCTTCTAATTCTCCTATGCAACATGACTAATGTGAAAACATGCTTAATAAGAATGTATAGGTAGAGCTCATATCAGATTGCACATCATCTGGGGAGGGGGAAGGGAAGAGAGGTAGAGAAATTTCTAATTATGGAAGTGAATGTTGAAAACTACAAATGAATTTTGTAGACACACACAAATATATGTATATATATATATATATATGTGTGTGTATATATACATACACACATACATATATGTTGTGGTTTCTACTCTGCCCATGCCAAAAACTGTTGGGATTTCATGATATGTTGGGGTGGAACCATGTCAAAGAATTCAGTCAGACTACCTCTAATCCAAGTATAGGCATTTATTGAGATTGATGCCTCTCATGCTAAGTTCCAAGAGGAACTAGCAACCTCAGAGAAAGCAGAATGGTTTTTTATAGGGTAAAGGCACAATTATATAACAGAAATTATGAATATTAAAAAAGCAGGAGGAGTTTGTTAAGGGATTAGGTAATAGGGGAGAGATCCCTTCTATGGTCTTGTGGTTAAATATTCTGGTCATGATGCTCTCCAATTGGCTAGCTATTGTGGTCCTGTCTGGTCAAGATGCATAGTTAGGTATTGTGGTCCTGTCTTGGGCTAAATGGGTGATGTGATTGTGGTTGAGTACAAGAACACGCCTGTTCAAATATGTGAATTGGATCTGACAACAGTGGTTAGCTAGGGGCAGTGTCTATATTGGGTCTGGGGGCCTGAGGTGTTGTTAAAGCCAGATTGTGTGGTTAAATCAGGATGTGCCTGCTGTTCAATGGGGCCCATAAGGAAGTTAGAATATTGGGACTGGGGGCAGCTTTATTGGGCATATACATATGTGATACATATTTATATAAAAATAAGTTATTAGCTTCTACTTTTGTCAGAAAGAATTAGCTCCAACAGAGATCTGGTTAATTGAAATCCTCCAACACTACTAGGACCTAGTTCAGTTCTAGGCTTGTGATGTGCCAGACTTGTGAATCTGCCATTGGTCTTCTAATCACCATTCACCAAATGCACCTTGTGCTTTCCTTCATTATGCTTTGTTTATCCAGAATCCCTAGCGGAGAATAGCTTATTCTACTTTCCCATTTTAGGATATCAAAAGCCTATATGTTCTTCATAGTACTGCTCAAATCTCATTTCCTCCCTAAAATCTTGCCAGCTCCCTCCTGTGACTCCTGTAGTACTGATGTTTACTACTCACATAGATCATACATACATATTTCTATATCCATATCCATAAATCTATATCTATCTAGATAGATAGATAAGACTTAAATCTGGAAGAGACCTATAGTAAAACTCCCTTTATAGATAATGAAATTGAAGCCAGGTTTGATAATTTATCAGGGTCAAAAATCTAGTATCTCAAGTGGGATTTGAAACCAGGTCCTTCCAACTTCCAGCCTAGTGCCTTGCCCATTACACCACTCAATGCTACCTCTCACTTCTTGCCTTGCATGGTAGCCATCATTATTATAGTTGTTGTGTGCTCAAATGAATAGCAAGGTCCTCAAAGGTAGAAGCATGTCTTCTATTTGTATAGCACCTTGGACAATGCTTCATACATAGTAGATGCACAATAAGTGTTTGTGCAATGAATGAATGTCCAGAGCCTTTAACACCACCCCATTCCTTTTAAGTTAGAGTACTAGAGGTGATGAAATGGGGTCAGATATTAGCTCTGTCACTTATCCCAGAATCACAGGATTTTAGAAGTTGAAGGGACCTCAGTGGACATCCAGTTCAACTCATGCCGGAAAAATAATTCTTTCTACTATACACCAGAAAAAAAAATGATTATCCAGCCTTTGTATAAAGTCCCCCAATGTGGGGGAACCCACTATCTACCAAGACTGCCCATTCCATGTTTGGGCAACTCTGTGACCTTTACTAACTGTGTGACCCTGGGTAAGTCATAACCCCATTTGCCTCAGTTTCCTCATCTGTAAAATGAGCTGAAGAAGGAAATGGCAAACTATTCTAGTATCTTTGCCAAGAAAATCCCAATTGGGGTCATGAAGAGGCAGACATGACTGAAACAACTGAATAATAGCAATTGTTGTGAAGCTTTTCCTTACGGTAAAACCAAAATTTGCTTCTTTGCAACATTTTAACCACTGTTCCTAGTTTTGCTCTCCGGGGCCAAACAGAACAGGTTTAATCCTTTTTTTCTTTTTTTACAAGAGAGGGATCATTTTCCCTTCTGTTATCCCTCCATACCCCACTCTTCCCCTATAGTATTCTCTTCTTTAGTCTGAAAAGCCTCAGAAACTTTAGAAGGATAGTGGAGAGATAGCTGTGGTGGGAATCAGGAAGACCTGAATTCAAATCCAGCCTCAGACACTTTTCAGACGTGTGACCTTGGCAAGCCACTTAACTTCTTTGTCTCGGTGTCCTTAACTGTAAAATGTAGATGATAATAGCACCTACCTGCCAGGGTTGTTGTGAGGATCAAATGAGATCATATTTGGAAAGCACTTCTCAGAGTGCCTGGTATATCACAGGCGTTAAATAAATGCTTGTTTTCTTTCTTCAATTTAGCATCATAGGTCATTAACTCAAAGTCTTCATCATGCCAATGGCCTTCCCCATTTATCAATTATCTCCTTCGAGTGTTGTACCCCATGGAACCCTGGGCAAGTCATTTTACCTGTAGGGGATTCCATTTCTTCATCAGTGAGAGGGTCATGTGATCTCCAAAGCCCCATTTAGGTCCAAATCTGTAATCATCCTATACCAAATAAAAATTCAAGTTCCTACTTCATAGCTCACCCTTGGAATCATTTCCCACCTCTTGTTCCAAAGCTGGAGTTATGCCATGGAGATAGCCACCCATCTTTAAAGTAGACTCATTTCTTCATGTTCCAAAGTGAACACATAGTGTGGTGGCAATAATAAAGTAAAAAGGGAATTATTGTTTCTCTCTCTGTGTCTCTGTCTCTATATCTCTTCCCTTTCTCTGTCTTTGTCTCTCTGTTTTTGTTTCTGTCTCTGTTTCCATTTCCTTCTCTTTCTCCCTGTCTCTGTCTGTGTCTCTGTGTCTTTCTCTCTGTCTCTATCTCTCAGTCCTTTCTCTGTCTCTCTGTCCCTGTCCCTTTCTTTCTATCTCTGTCTCGGTCTCTCTGTCTTTGTCTCTTTCTTTTTATTTCTATCTGTCTGTCCTTTTATCTGTCTCTCTCTGTCCCTGTCTCTTTGTCGCGTTCTTTCCATCTCTGTCTCTTTTTCTCTGTCTGCCTTTGTCTCTTTCCTTTTGTCTGTCTCTCTGTCTCTGTCTCTTTTTCTCTGTCTCTCTTTGGTTTCCAGGTTGAGGTATAAAACCTAGTTTTTAAAAAAAACACAAATAAAAACAATCCTGTCAAAGAACATATTGCCTACTGTTTGCTTCTTGGAGGAAGGAGACAAAAGCTTCATCTATTCTCTATGTTGTTTATGTACAAAGTGTCCGCAATTGCCCAGTTGCCATAGTAAGAGTTGCCTCTTGAAAGCATGACAGAGCAGTGGCCAATTCCAAGTATGTTTCCTCAGGATGCTTTCTGTCTCTGCCAGCACTGATCTCATTGTGAACTTGGTGTTTGCTGTTTCCTTTCTATTCACCAGCATTTGGCTTTGGAGGTTCCTGGGGACTTGGTGTATAATTATTAGAAAAAGCGTAGTTCTATCTTTGGTTCCTTGATAGAAAAAAAATATAATAAATGGCCTAAAGTCACAACATGAATCAGTAGAGTCAGGAAAAGCTCCCAGATTCCCTAGGCCCAGATTCTTAAACTAATGAGCACTTGCGGGTATCAATCAATCTACCAACAGGCATTTACTAAACACCTATGATGTGCCAGACACGGTGTCAAGCACTAGAGCTTGAAAGGCAAACTCAAAGGATTGGACACTAAAAGGGAAATAAAATATACGTGTATAAATAAATATAAACTAGATAAACACAAAGTAATTATTTGGGAAGAAGCACTAGCAGCTGGGAGGGGACCAGGAAAAATATCATGTAAAGGGTAATGGCTGAGCTGAACTTTGATGAGAACTATTCTAGGATGAGCAGGTGAGGTGAGAACACATTCTAGGCAGAGTTGACCATCTGTTCTTAGAGAGGCACAGAGATGAAAGATGGGATGTTGTATGGTTTTCTTAGAAGCAACATGGAGCCACTGGCACTTTTTGAGTAGCAGAGTGGCATGGTCATTCTGTAATGTCACACGTATAATGTAGGAATCTCACTTTGACAGTTGTATGGAAGATGGATTGGTGAGGGAACATAAGAGCATAATGCTGACCTTGGTTTCTTCTTTTTCTGGGCAGCATTATAACTACTTTAGTGTCTTTATGGGGGATTGTATCACTCAAAGATATCTGGATCCTAGCTGAGAGCCTATCTTAATTTTTCTTGTGTCCTTTCATCATCCACTTAGAGAATATATAGGTTAGGTGATCCATTTATCTTGAAGAATTACTCTGGTTTAAAATTTCTGGTCACCCTCAGTCACATCTTATGCTAATAGTCATTAAGATGATTGTATCTTTATTCTAAAATTTTTGAGGGCAGTGAATCTAATATCTTTTTAAAATTCTAAAACAAATATTTTAAATTTATGATGTACATAAAATACACTGTAACACAATGTAATATACTACATTATGCTATAGTATAACAGAGTATGACGTATTCGAAAAGCACTTTTATTGATCTCAAACTACCCATAATAGCAATGGTAAATCTTTTCAATACAAATTTTTCCTGGCATTCCAATACAGCAGCAAGACTTGGAAGCCCACTGCCTCATGATGAGGTCAATGAAGAGATGCATGGTGGCTGTAAAAAGGCTGCAACATATAGCCAATGAGGAACTCCAAAGAAAAACAGGGATAAAGGATGTCATCAAGAAATTGAATGACAAAGAGAAGAGGAGCTGGTCATGTGATAAAATGAAGAATGATAGGTGGATGGCCAGAATGCTTCTTGCCAAGTGCTCTCTAGATATGGAGGAAATTAAGAAAGTCTTCTAGCACATTGAGTGAACCATTTGTAATGATTTTTTTTTTGTTGGACATAGATGAGAATTGCACAGGATGGAAGGTATGGAGAGTTGCAATCTGTACCATAGGTGGGAACTCCTGAATCAGTGAAATCCTTTGAGTATTTAAGCAATATGTAAATATAAACTATATATGGTATAAAGAAAGAAAACTAAGTTCTTGGTTCCATGAAACTTTTTTGGGGGGTAGAGTCGTTTTTAAAACAAATTTTAGAAGATTAAAATTATTTTTTAAAAATAAATATAAAGCAGTTGTTTTAAAATTTAAAGGAGTTGATATTAAGCTCTTCACCCTCAAGGATTTTAAAACTTAAAATTAAATAGGAAAACATTTTATCTCCTTTTTAGACTCTCAAAAAAGAATCTTTGATCTTGTCTCTTAATTTAATTATAAATAAAGCCATCTTTATAGGACAGAAGTAAAACTGATAGATATGCTGGAGATGATTGTATTGTACTGAAGCTCTTGAGGAGGAGAGCTCCCTCTTCATCTTATACTTCTCATTCTATAATGTAGAACATCTCTTGGTTGATCTGTAATTTCTAATTGAATTAATGCATTAAAAAGGGGGGGAATGGGCTTTGGATTATCCTGATTTAAGCGAATCACTTAAGCCATTTTTAGAGCTAAAGCATCTGGCAATATGCCTAAAATTAACACCTTTTCTTTTCAAGTTGGTGGCTTATTGGAAGACTGTGCACTGTCTTATCCAGTGCTAACATAAGAACCAAGAGGAGAAAAGCCACTTTAATAAAATACGGCTGTACTGAACATCGTATGCTAAAATCTATACAAGTATTTTCATAAGCAGCATCACAGCAATCCAACCCCAAATAAAGTGACATCCTATAATTTAATCTTCAGTAAATGAAAATCTAACAAAGCCACAGCTAGATGGCATGACAGTGAATCCACACTTTAATTCCTTATTTTAATTAGAGGAATAATGATTGGTTAGGTTAGTGTAAAGGTTTTTTGCTAAAGAAAAAGATGATCTTGACTTCTCTTTTAGTTTATTGCTTCCTCTTCTCGTTTAGAGGCATCCCCTCACCTCCATGATTCCTTGGAGATGTTTCCATGGTTAATATATCTAGGAGCAGGCAGGGTGAAAAGAGTTGATAAACTCTCAGTACCACGACAGAAGGGGGATGAAAAAGGCACAACAAATGGGAATGAGGGATGACTGTCTAATATTCATTTCATCCCAACAAAGAGCTCCAATTAATAACTATATTTTGGTAGGTTTTGACTATGGGTCAAGAACTGTAAGTGAATTGGGAGGGAGACCAAGAAATATCTTTGAAAGTCAAGTTTCAAGAAAATGATTTTTTTTTTCTCCCATAGAAACCACCCTCTAAGAAGTAGCAATTGGCTGGCTAGATTCATTTAAATGAAGGTAATATAAAACTAAAGATTAGGTTTTTTTCTTTCTTGCGAGCAACTCTGACATTTTCTATTCTATAATTATAGAATATGAATCATAGAATTATGTTGGGAATTGTGATTATGATTCTATGATTACAGCATTTTGCATTTGAAAAAGAACTTAGAGGTCACCTACATCCAGTTGCCACCCCCTGCAGTAAAACCTTCAGCAACATTCTTGCTAGGCTTCTGCTTGAATCCTTTAATTGTTGGAGAACTCACTATCTAACAGCAGCCTGAATGCTGGGCCTGGAGTCAGGAAGACCTGAGTTCAAATATGGCCTCAGACACTTACTATCTGTATGAGTAAGAGGGCAAGGCACTTAACCTCTGTTTGCCTCAGTTTCCTTAACTATAAAAGGGGGATGACAATTATAGTACCTACCTCCCAGGGTTATTGTGAGCATCAAATGAAATAACATTTGTATAGTGTGCTTAGCACACGGTATGTACTACACAAGTTTTTTGTTCTCTTTCTTTCCCCTTCCCTGCTCTTATAATGGTTAGAAACTTCCTCCTTCCATCTAGATGAAATCTATTCCCCTAAAACCATCACTCTTCACTGCTAGTTCTGCTCTTTGAAGTTATGCAGAATAAGGATAATTCCCATATTTTCTGATAGTCTTTGGGGAGTTGAAGTTCTATGTACTAAGTCTTCTCTGGGTAGGCTAAAAATGTCCAGTGGTCCTTCCATTGTTCTTGCTATGATGTGACTCTGAGTCTCTTCTCCATCCTCTCTACCTTTCACTAAATGGTCTTTAGTTTGTCAGAACTAAACTATTCATGTGGTGCTCAGAAATAAACATACTACCAGAGGTAATTTACTTGAGACTAAATACAGTGGACTATCAGCACTCCCCTGTTGTGGACACTATTTGAAGGAGGGAACATTTAAATAATTCTTTTAGCATCTAACCTGTTAATTAATTTTTGAATCCCCATTTTTCCATCCAGCCCATTAGTTATCCTTCCCAGCATTGCCATTCATATTTGATTAAGTGTGTCTTCTAAGTTTATATCTAAGTCCCTAATGCAAGGACTAAGGATAGTCCAGTGGCATGCCATTGCAGACCTTACTCAAGGTTGACATTGGTCCATTTAGTTAATGCTGCATACCAGTATTCATCCAGCAACGAATCTACTTATCTGCACTACTCTTGTCCCCAAGGAGAATCTGGCTAAGAATCTCTCCTTTCTACTGCTATATGTCAGTGACATAGATTATACCCTCCAAGTCTGGCACCCAGAGCTAAATGAAATGCTCCAGATATGTTCTAACCAGTTCATAGTAGGACAATTACCTCACTCTAATTATAGTTTTCTCATTTCGCTTGCCTATTCCTAATTGCCAGTGTCAACAATAAAACACTGGTTGGAATAAGATGATCAGCACCTGCTCTGATCAGAAGTACAAACTTATGGTTGGTTTTAAATTTGCATGTGGCTTCCTTAAATTATTTTTAAAATATACAGTAGTTTATAGTCATCAGAAAACAAGTGAAACTTAAAAGAGGGCAGCTTAAATGCTATTTACAAATGAACAGAGACCAGTCACTAACTTTGAAGCTCTCTCTAGTTTTTTTAACCAAATTAGCTTTTTTTTCTTTGCCCAAGACAGAGACTCCTATATTAAAAAGTACAAAATCATTCTTTAATTAAGAAGAACTAAGAAGTACTGAGTTAAAGTCCTTAATTAGCTATGTGGTCATAGGCAAGTCATTGGATTTTTAAGTGCCTTAAGCAACTCACTATTGTTGTTATTGGTCCTTCATTCCCGAAGAGGACCATGTCATCAGGGAGGTGATGCCATGACTTGCAAATGAGTTGGATTTAAATGAGAGAGGGCTGTGCAAATTCACCAGCCTCACTTTCTCCTCTAGAGCCATCTGGGTCCAGTGTCCAGATATAGATCAGGACAACTGGAGATGGCCCAGGAAGCAGTGAGAGACCTTGGGTTTTTTTTTTTAATTTATTTTTGACATGTTTGGTTTTCAGCCTTGATTTTCACAGGCGTTTGAATTACAAATTTTCTCCCCATTTCCTCCCCCCCCC
>JAQQSZ010019568.1:0-10339 GCA_028646595.1 Phalanger gymnotis
CACTACCCTTCTCTGTTGTCTTTGGTATTTGTGGGTTGAGAAGTCTGGTAACTTCCACAGCTCACTGATTCAGGGCTCTAGGGCCTGTTCTGCCCAGCTCCTGGTCTGGTTGGTCCAGGTGCAGCCCATGCTGGGTTCTGCTCTGCTCTGCTCCCAGCTCCATGTGATAGATCTTACCTAGTGACCATCCAGGCTGTCCTGGGCTGGAGCCCTGCTTTCCTCTGCTATTTTGTGGGTTTTGCAGTTCTTGAATTTGTTCAGAGCCATTTTTGTAGGTGTTTGGAGGGTCCTGGGGGGGAGCTTTAGGTCAGTTCCTGCTTTCCAGTAGCCATCTTGGCTCTGCCCCACTGCCTGCATAAAACTGGGAAAAGAAATGGCAAACCATTCTGGTATCTTTACTAAGGGAACCCCATGGACAATTGGTTCACAGGGTCACAAAAATTGGACATGACTAAACAAGAAGAAGGAGAAGAAAAATGGGGCTGAAGCTCTTTATGAAAACAGCAAACTGGAGTAAACAGATCTGAAGTACTTTTGACTACACCAATCATGAGTAAATCAGCAAAGTATGAACATCAGATAGAGTAGAATTTCATCAGAGTCAGGAACTGCACATGTGGATTACAGCTATATTCCTGTCGTCTCCCAGCTTGCATCAAGTTCTAACCCATTATATAAGCTGTTGACTCTGGCAAACAAGAAATGGAGATTAAATGTTGACTCTGGCTATCATCATTTCCTAGGGGGATCTGACCGATGTAAACTAATTGTCACTATGAAGAGACTGAAAGAACCCATCGACTGCCTTAGCCAACGAGATAATGTATATGTGTGTGTGTAAATGTCAGGAGCTTGAGCAGATTGTGCAAATAATATGTGTATGCTGGAGTTTGCAGCAGCATCAGACAATGAGCCATTATAAAGGACCCAATCAAATACTGTATTACACAGCATATCTGAATGGGCCATTTCTTCCATCCTACTCCTCTTCATAAGAGAAAGAGGGAAGGCCAGGAATGATGCAAGGGAACCTAGAGCTTAAGACAAATGCAATGAGGTAGAAAAGTGAAGGTAAATTCCAGGACACAGCAAGTAGGCCACTTGGACTGGGGTGAAGAATGTGTAAAGGAAAACAAGGTGAAATAAATCAGGAAAGGAAGGTCAAAGCCAGAAAATGCTCAAGTGTCGTATGTGAGGAATAGCAAAGCTAGTGATGGATGTATAAAAGCATGAGATAAGGAAAGTAATGTGTAATGAACCTAAAAAGGTATTTGCTCACATTTACCAATACCTTATAATTTCTTACCCATAACATCAAAGATAGACAACCAACTAAGCTACCTTGACTGAGAACCTTCCCTATGAGATGCATGATGTCCTATGGGCTCAATGAGCTGTTCTGATGAGAAGATGATTTCAAACCAGGTGTCCTATATTGTCTCAGAACGATGGAGCCATGGGCAGACGTGTTATGTGCCCAAGTCTGAGGGTAGGCTTTCCCATATATCATTGTTAACCATCTAATTGTTCTTTTCGTTCTGAGATCTAAAAAACCATTGAACTCAAGGTTCTGATGACCACCCTGATTATATTCCTTCTCCTACCCTTACTCCCCCATCTTCCTGCCCCTGAATATTTAGTTTTAAGGCTTGAGTCTCTCTTTTTATGAGGCAAAAGTTACAAGTCTTGAAAATTCTAACCTCTATATTCCTTGTATCTGTTCCCTTTTGTCTACTCACATGGGCAAAACATTCATTCAGACCTTTATCACCCAACTTCTTGGCCTTCCACTGACTTTCTTCATTTCTTATGGTATAATAATATTAGAGTCTTCCCTTCCAAAGTTACCTTGTACATATACATGCATATACATATACATACATATATGTGTGTATGTGTGTGACATATACTTACTTATATTTGCATTGTTTCCCCAACAAAGTGTAAGCTCCTTGAGGGCAAGAACTATTTTATTTTTGTCTTTGTATGCCCAGAACCTAATACAGTGCCTGGCACATAGAAAGAGCTTAATAAATGCCTGCTTGAAAAAAGGGGTACAAAAACAGGGTCTAGAAGAAACCACACAAAATGGCAAAATAATGGAACATACCCGGCATTCAAAGCAGAGGCTTCCTATTGTAATATTATCTTACCGATCAGAGAAAGACACAAAGGCTTTAGATTTTCGTATTGTCATAAAGCTGGGGCAGTCATAGAAAGCTTCATGGGAGAGAAGGAAGCCAGACTTATTACTTAACAAATGAGTGACGTAATTTTAAGTCTGTAATTTTTTCTCTTCTCAGTGTTCCTCTGGAGGGAAAATATCTTCTCTTATTTTTCAGTGTCTGCTACTTTGGGAAATCAAAAATTTGATTACCTAATATAGATAGCAAATATTTTAGACCAATTGGGAAAAAAGCACTAAACTATAATCCTGATTTGCTAAGGTGGTAAAAAGAGTCCTTCCAAGTTGGCTCCAGCAGAATCAAGAAGTAATGTGATGATGAGAGAGGGAAATGATGAACAGTTTCCGAACATATTTACCAAGCAGTTAAATGCAAAGCACTAAATCTTGCTATTTGAATGATATGTTGCTTTCAAAGGCTCCAACGATCCTTTGGTTTCTTGTGTGTTGGTGAACTATGTGCTCATGGTATTGTCAGAAGGGAACATATTTTGTGTGCACATACATAGTAGTAAATTAACATGAAGTGGACAGGCTATGTGTTGAATAATGCAACAGAACCTCTCCCTGAAATAAAAGGTCATGGATATATTGGTTGTCTGCTTCTTATCTTTTACTATTTCAGTTTATTTATTGTAGCCCAACTGCACTGAGCCATATTGCAGAGGCTTTTTTTTAAGGAAACCCATTTTTTAAACACTAGTGGAATAAAATTTGGGACTGTTGCTTTGTAATGAGAAATATCTTCAGCATGTTCAATAAGGTGTATTGATTTTTGCAGTTTTTGCTGTGAACTTCCACTAAGTGACAGTGACAAGTAGAATCTTTGTACTCAGTCTGCTCCTCTACCAGATGGAGGAGAGGGCAGAGAGGTTGCAGTGACAAAGGGAAAGGAGGAAGCTTTTAACTGGTGCATCAAGATTCGCTTTTATTAGCTTCTCAGAATCGGTCTATCAGTATCTTTGGCATGAACTAGCTGCAGCCAAACATAAGGCACTTTTTTTAAATTTGTGGCCATGAGTTTGCTCCCATATTTATGCTATTAGAAATTATTTTAAGAGACCTTTGAGACTCATTTTTGTTGTAATTTTCAAGTGGATTGAGCAATTTCAAGTAAATTATTTTCATATTTTGCCTGGCTTTTCCAAATGATGTGTGTGTATTAGAAGGGCTTTTTTGGCTGCGTCCATGGCACCCTACCCTACAGTACTCAGAATGTCTTTCCTTGGCAATATCCCATGCGTATTTCCCCCCATGAAACTTGGACTTATTCCCTCAAGCCCTGGAGTCTGATTTCCAAGAGATAAACTAATCCACACTACTGTCCTAGGAGAAGGCACTATGATTGATTGTGTCAGCATTGAGAGCTCCCTCCATCAATATACATCAAAATTGCCTGTGACTTAGATAGATTCTAAGCCCTCAGGCCAAAGTCCTTAACCATGACATCTTGACTAACTGACTTCCTCAGGGCTACAGAGCTAATAAATATTAGAAACAGGATTTGAACCCAAGTCTTTGACTCCAAGCCCAGCACTTTGGTATAATACACTGCAATAAGTGGGTTAATAGGTATTAAATGTATTAGTGTCTACCGCTTCTTCCTCCCTTCTTCTTAAAATACACCTTTTAATAATGGCCTTCTAGATAAAATGTTTTAGTCCAAAAACAATTTTAATAGTAAGAACTTCTATCAAGTAAAATAGCAGATTGGTGTCATGACAAGTGGATTAAGGATTTCCAGCCTCCTAATACCTACTCTGTCTACCCTGGTCCTATCAGAATAGGGCTAGTCTTGAATATCAACTTTCCAAAGGGTTAAAAAAAGTTATGTCTGAGTAATAAAAGAAGGCACTCTGTGATCATGGAAGCTACTTATTCTCCTCACATAAACAGAACATATATATGTTATTTATTTCTCTTGTCTTGACCAATTGGTATGAAGCAGGAATCGATCTTCACATTTTCCACCAAAAATGGCATAAAGTAAACAAAATTTTCTGTTTTAGGAGGAAGCAAGTATAAATTTAGAGTTATAGGGCTCAAAAACCATTTGAAATAGAAGGTTTTTTCTTGGTTAATCTTTAAATAAGTAATGTTATCATATGGTGTGCTACAGTAGAAAAAGCATTAGACTAGAAATGAGATCTTGGTTCTGGTCCCAGCTCTGACATTACCTAGCTTGGCAACAGTAGAAAAAATGTAGTTTAACCCTCTGAACTTCAGTTCCACCATCTATAATACAAGAAGGTTGGACTAGATGATTACTAAGGTTTCTTCTGCATCCTATTAAACAATTAAATTGAATAAAATCTGTTAATATTTAAGAGATGAAGAAGAAAAAGAAGAAAATGATTATTTATTAAGTGTCTACTTTGTTCCGAGCACTGTACTAAGCCTTTTACAAATGTTATCTCATTTGGTCCTGAAAATAACCCTGCAAAGTAGGTGCTATTATCACCCTCATTTTATAATTAAGGAAGCTAAAGTTGACAGAAGGTAAGTGATTTGCCAAGGGTCAGACAACTAGTCAGTATCTGAAGCGGGTTTGAATTCAGTTCCTCCTGACCCTAGATTTAGTGCTCCATCCATTGTACCACATAGCTGCCCAGGAGCAGTTCTTTAACTTGGAATTCCTGTGGCAAATTCAGTTAAGAAGAATTATTATTTTTTAAAACCACTAGGATGACTTATTATTTAGCATAACATGTCATGATGTGATTCAAAAAATTTGTTATTTAACTCTTAGGCAAATTCTGAAAAAAAAAAACTATAGAAATTTAAAAGAGAAAGAGACACAGTTTTTAAAATGAGATTATTTTGGAGATGAAAGATCTACTTTAGAATAAGAAAAGGCTATTTACATGAGGATGTGTTGGTAAGAAGATATATCTAATATATATTTTATAATGAAAATTTCTTGGTTATATTTAGGCCGTATTGAATATGGTTATATTTATGTTTGCATTAAAATAGCATGATAGTAACAATAATAACAATAAAAATAGATTTGGAAAGTATTGTAATAAAAACTTATATAATATTAACGTGACCCAGGATCCATTACCCTAAGGCAGTAATAAAAAAAAATGCTTTTTTGGGGAGGTGTGGGAGAGAATGTTTCTCAGTGCACATGATAAGCCAGTCCAAAACCTACAGAAAAACTCTGAGCACAAGCAAAAAAAACCATCTTGCCAAGCAGTAGTGGAGAATAACAATAAAGTCTTGCCATTGAGTTTGTTAAATATAAAGTAGTTTACATGTAGATGGAGCCTATGAAAGGGTTAAGATCTAGGAGAAGACTCAAAAAGTCATCAATGGGTGATATCCACATGAACTCAGCCAACAACAAAAAAGCACAATGGCTGATTCATGGAGATTGGTTTATGGAAATGGGAAAGTTTGTGATGGCAATTCAGAACCAGGTCCACCAGAATTTACAAAAGGGTTAACCTTAAGAAGCCTGGGCTTAGTGATCATGGCAAATGATAAAAACCACTCAACACAGCGTTTCAGGCCACAAAAATTTAGCACCTGAAAAACACCTAATAAGATATGACGTAGTGCCTAGTTTTACTCCTCCAATCCCAGAAACTCACTATCTTTTATAGACTTACAGATGAAAAATTCCTATACTATAAATAAAGCATTTTAAATATCCTTGAGAATATGTTGCTGATGAATGCAAGGCAAATGTAAGAAATAACTTCATCCTTAAAAACAGATTAGAGGAACAAGAATTTAATTCAAAGAATTATTAAAATCCAAAGAGGAAAACTTTGAAGAACCTTAGGCCATTGAAAATCTTCACTTTACATAGACAGACTCCATAAATTCTGCCTCTATAATAAAATGGAGGACAAAAGTAAATTATTGTTTCCAAAGATTTTGAAGAGGAGATGGGCAAACTTAGACTGGAATTTTGAAAAGCCCTTAATGAATTTTATAGCATGATTCCAATTAGTAGGCCAGCTATACCAAAATATAGATATTTTAAAAACTAAAATTGCTATTACCATCATAAGTGAGTAATTTTCTACAATATTTGGCAGAAAGTATAAAAATATTTCAAGATTTGCACCAAAGTACATATGTTGTGGTATTGCCATGGTAAAAGCCACGGAAGGAAAGCTATCAAAGAATATTAAAAAGGACAGGTGTCAAACACCATCATGGTGGGAGCACCTTGAGAAAGTTATTGAAGACTTATAAGAAAGACATTCGATAACTGCAGCAATATCTGACTGGTATGTGAAGGAAAAAGAATGGATGCCATGTCTGTCACTTAACGGCAATAAAAAAAGAAATATGAATAATGGAACCCAGAAAACAGAAGCTTATCAGAAATTCTAGATTCCCTTAATCAACACTCAGAAGCAAAATTGAAAAGACTAAGGCTATGCAAAAAGTCAAAGCAGAGAACAAAATAAACAATTCAGCATCAATCAAAAACCACTTGAGAAATGGGACTAAAGAACTTGAGAACTGTTCTTGCTTTTCTGTTTGTACCCCTAATGTTTAGCATTGTGCTTTGCACATAGTAAATGCTTAATAAAAGTGTTATTCATTCATTTATTCATTCATTCATTGAGAACAAAAGAAACTAAAGGAGAAAAACAACAATGGAAAAATAAGTATGTTGAAAATTACTGGTAATCTACATGAGTGTAAGAGGTCTAATACAGTGGAAACACAAGTCAGGTGAAATGTGAACCAGAAAGCTTGTGAACTATTAATATAACAAATGACAGAACAATTATATCTAGGGAAATAACTGAAATCTTGGGTTCTTTGTAAAATTGGAAAGCAGTGGGGTGGATAAGATCCATAATTATTGGCTCAGATACTTCACAGTGGTATATGAATTACTAGCAAATAACTTTACCACTTGCCTCTGAAAGGCAAGCTTGATCCTCCTTTTTTTTTTTTAACAGAAGGCAACACATATCAACATAAAAGGCAATATTTGCTAAGGATCTCCCCTCCTCCCATTGCCACTTCTTCCTTTTTTTCTTTAGTCATATTCCCCATCCTCATACAGCGTACATCTACTCAAAGATTCCCAGATGCTAGAGATCTGGAACTTTTTCTTAAAGTTACTCTTATCCCACTCCCTTGTGTCTCCATCTCTGATCTGGATTTCCCCTCTCACCCTTACAACTCACCCCTTTGCAAAATCATGATCATACTATTATGATTCACTCTTCCCCATTCCTGTCCCCAGGCAGTATAAAGTTTCTGTTGTGCTCCAGCATTTTTGGTATCAGTGGAGGTAGAATGGGCAAATAATCAAGGATAACTGTGGAGGCGGAGAGATCATGGAAGAAGATTAGTGGGATAGGAGATTGTAATTAGAATGTGCTTTTGAATCTAAGATGGCAATGAGCATACTCAATCATAGATGTTTTCTCCTCTAATGGCTAAGAATATGCACTTAGATACATGCAGTTTGTGGCCAAAACCAAATATTTCCTTTGAATGAAACTAAGGACCCCAAATCCTGTGATACAGGGGACAGGAGCAATAGATGTTACTTTGACGTGTGTGTGTGTCTGTGTGTGTGTGTGTGTAATGAATAGTCTTAAGCCTTACATGGCAGCAAGAAAAGTCTTTCCATAGAACTAACAATGAGAAAAGTCAAAAAATGTAGTTTGGCTGTGTAAAATGTCATTCTAATTACAGTCCTGTGAACTGCTCTCTTTTTATACTTAATGGTATAAAAGTCAATATAAATAATTTAAATGCTTTCCTTTGACTGCAATACCAAGCTCAATATCTACGTGCAGTGTTCAAGAGTTGTCGTTTATGTATTTTGGTTGTCTGCTCATGAAATCTGATTGTCTGATTGAAATGAAAAAATTAGAGGGAACATTGATAACCACTACTGAAAAGATCACTAGGAACATGTATCCCTGGCCACTTTCTCCATTCTCATTCTCTTCTCTAATGTCCTTTAAAGTACTGGACCAAGAAGAAATATCAGCCCTCTCCTATCTCCATACAAGGATCTTTCTCCTTAAATTAGCTTCTATTTACCTATCTGGGTACAAGTGGGAATACCACAGTCAAATGTTAGAATGCCTTCCTTGGAGGCATAAATTGTTCCTGTTTTGTCTGTAATCCCAGGATCAAGCAAAGTGCTTTGTACTTAGTCAGTACTTAGTAACTATTTGTCGAGTTGAATTGAATGAGTTGAAAGCAGTACATAGTGCTGTGGAAGATGGGTCATGGGATCATGGCTTTAGACCTGAAAGAGTCCTTAAAAACCATCAAATCCAAACCCTTTCAGGTAAGAGATGAACAAACTGAGGTCCAGACTGGTTAAGTGACTTGCTTAAGGCTATGAGAGTTAGAATTTGAACCCAGGTCATATGACTCCAAGATCAGTGCTGTGACATTTTTTGATGCACCACACTCTGGAATCAGAATACCTGGGTTCAAAACCAGGATCTGTCATTTACGGGCTGTATTGGGCAAGTTACCCAACCTGTCCTGGAATCTGTTCTTCATCCATAAAATTAGATGCTCAGAGATGATCTCTAACTGTCCTCTTAACCATAAATCTCTGATCTGATCCTGAAGTTTTCTCTAAATGTTATATAACAGGCATTCAATAAATTCTTAACTATCTTACAGGTATAGCAGATTAAGAGGTCGTTGTTCATCCTTCATTTCGAAAAGGACCAATGACATCACAGGGAGATGTCTTGACTCGAGTGAAGTGGATTTAAGTGAGGCAGAGCTGCATGAAGTCATCGGCCTCATTCTCTCTTCCAGAGTCATCAAAGTCTTCAATGTCTGACCAGGCTCTGAGTGATCCACAGCACTTTATGGATGCCTTTATGGCCATTGGAACAAATCATTCTTATCTGCCCATTACACTGGGGGATGTCTCCACATGCTTGAGGTAGACATCCCCCTAACTCACTGACGGATTTGCAGATTTAAGGCCTGTTGGTTACCCTCAACCTGGTTTGTCTCATCTGCCAAGACAGTTTACAAGGGAGTGGCCCCTACACATGCTACATCTTCTTGGAGCCACAATTGATAGTTGAGTGAATCAGGTGGGGACCAAAGGTAGAAGAGCAGCCCTGAAAAGGGCTCAGCAAGCCCTCACAAGAGAGGTGCTAGTCTTCCTGAATGCCCCATACACTCTGAGAAATAAATTTAATCTAAAAGAAATTTGCTTATCAATATGGAAAGTAGGAGAAAGGAACTCAGTTGACACAATGAGGGAGGCACTTACCATTATGAATGCACTCAATTTACATTTTGTGGTTTGGTGAAAATTTTTCATGGGCTCAAAGATTAGTTTCATTATAGGGGTATTTGGTTCCTTTAACTAGCCATTTGCATGACTTTTCACAGAATTTTTATGCTGGAAGTTACGATTTATCATGTAATCCAAGAATCTTGATTTTATTTCATTGAAAACTGAGGCAGGATAGGGGGAATGATATTCTGGGTCACAGAGGGAGTTACATGGGACTTTATATTCCCAGGATCAAGAAAATTGTCTTCTTTGTAGTTGTCAGTACTTATTAAATATTTGTTGAATTAAAATGAATGAATTGAAAGTGGTATATATATATATATATATATATATATGTACATATATGCATATGTGTGTGTGTATACATATATCTTTTTACAAGTTTAAGTAGCTTTAAAATAATGGTAATTCTTAAATAAATGCTAAAAAATAAGTGTTGTAGTTGAATAGATAAATGCGAGTAGATGTATATGAATGGGATAGATACATGGGGAAAGTACTGCCTCCTTTATTAGTGAGCCTTTCTCTCTACCTAGTATTAGAACTCCCAGGGGATCAAACTCCCAAGATTAAATGTATTTCTTGGGAGATCCTAAAAACCTACACAATATATCATTTGTATGTCTTGGGCTAATTCTGAATAGTCTGGGTAAGCAAGTCTTTCCCGAAAGAAAATTGGCCGCGAGGATTGAGAGCATGGATCCATGGTGAGGTTAATTTTGTCTATGAACTACATTATTCAGCACAAACAGAATGTGCTACTGAGGAAATGAAGAAATGACTGTAGCATCAATGACATTCTCCTAAGAGAGGGAAGAGATGTTTTCTGAATCAGCTTACTTCTTGTCCCTTCACTATCTTCACTCCCCTCCTCCACATAC
>JAQQSZ010019569.1:0-10339 GCA_028646595.1 Phalanger gymnotis
TGCTTCCTGCATGATTCTTCTCTCCTCCTACCTGTCCCAACACCCTTCAAGTCTCTTCTGCTAAAAAATTGCAAAAGAGTTGAAGATTTGCATTTGTATTTGGAGTTGCTCTCCATGAACTCCCTAGTCCAGTTAAACCATAAGTCCAGGACTAAAAACGTTCCCAATTCTTAGCACAGTGCCTGGAACATTATAGGTGTCTACCAATGTTTTGTCAGAATCAATGAATCTTAGAAGTGGAAGGGCCTTAAGAGATCATCTGGTTCAGAAGTAATCTGAGGGTCATGCTCAACTCCTCACTTTCTCACCCATCATATGCAATCTATTGCCAAGCTGGCAATTTTACCTCGTAACATCTTTCGAATTCAATCCCTTCTCTCCTCCTACCATGCCACTACCATGGTATAGGACCTCATAATCTCATGCTCAGACTATTCCAATAGCCTGCTGGTGGATCTGCTTGCCTCAAGTCTCTCCCTGTTCCAATCTATCTTCCACTCAGTTGTCAAAGTGATTTTCCTAAAGCACGAGGTTGACTATGTCACTACCCTACTAAAAAAAAATTCCAGTGCCTCCAAGTCACTATCACCTCCAAGGTCAAATATCAAAGCCTCTGGCATTCAAAACCTCCTTGCCTCCTCCCTACCTTTCCAGTCTTCTTCTTACCTCTTACTGTCCTCCAACACAGACTCTTCCATCTGGTAACTCTGGACTCCTTGCTATTCCTCAAACAAGACATCTATCTCTAGACTCTAGGCATGCAAGGAATGTTCTCCCTTGTCATGTTTACCTTCTGGCTTCCCTGGCTCCCTTCAAGTCCCATCTAAAATCCTACCTTCTACAGAAAAGCCTTCCCCATTCTTATTGATTATTTCCTATTTATCCTGCATGTAGTTTATTTGTACGTAGTTATTCGTGTATTGTCTCCCACCCCCCCTTAGATTTTGAACTCCTCAAGAGCAGGCACTGTTTTTGCTTTTCTTTGTATCTCCAGTTTAGCACAGTGCCTGGCACAGAGTAGGTACTTAATAAATGTTTATTTACTAAGACCAGAAAGCTGGCAAGCAGAAGAGCCAAGATTAGAACCCAGGTCTCCTGACTCCTAGCATATGACAGCACTTTGCCTCTCTCAGTCACAAGAAACTATAGAAAACAAATGTGCTAAGTACTCATGAGTAATCTAAAGCCACTATCTTGGGATATTCATCATGAAATGTTGCAATAAGAATTCTCTGCATTATAAAATGTCAGAGAGAAGGTAATATAGCACAGAGGGTAGTGTACTAGATTTAGAATTAGGAGAACCTGAGTTCAAATTGCACTTCTTACATTTAATTAGCTGGGTGACCCTGTACAGGTCACTTAACATCTCTTAATCAACTTTCAAAGACTCTAAGTCTTAGGAAGATTGAAATCTAAATTCAGTGGAGGGAATCTCATATCAATAGACTCATAAAGCCCCCTGATATACTGACATTTGAAATGTCACTCAACTTTTTATTTCTTCTGTCATCTGTTAATGTCCCTGATCTTCATTAGTAGGAATCCTCTTGCCATCCTCTTGACCTCTGTCAGGAGACAAAAAGAAAAGAAAGCAAGTCAAGCTAAGCAAACTAGCCTTATGCCCAATACAACTTACCCAAGGTCAGGTTAGTTCAAAACCCAAGAATATAAGATCCTTGTTGTGTAGTTTGCTATCAGACGATATATCTTTTTCCTCATGTCAACTACGGTAGAAGTTCCTTAGGGTCAGAGACTTAATTTTATCTTTCTTCTGTGCCCCTCCTAGCAGCAAGGTAGCGTTTTGCATCTCAGGAGTCCCAGAGATCAAAGAGTAGGTTCCCAACCAGATGATGAGCAAGTAGCTGCCTTGCCTATAGATATAAAAACTAGTGGCATGGGGCCATCTCCAGTCATCCAGATCTATATCTTTCCACTGGACCCAGATGGCTCCAGAGGAGAAAGTGAGTCTGGTGACTTTGCACAGCCCTCCCTCGCTTAAATCCAATTCACTTACAAGCCATGGCATCATCTTCCTGATGTCATGGTCTTCTTCAAAAACAAAGAACAAACAAGAACAACCAAACTAGTGCTACAGGGCAAGGTCTCTCTACCAAGTCTACCTTCAAACCTGGATTTGAGTCAGATAAACAAGTTAGAATCTCACCTTTCTCATTTACTACGTGACTATAGGCAACTCTCTTCATCTCTCTGAGCCTCAATCTCAGTTTCCCCATCTGAAAAACAAAGATAATACTACTTGAGAGAGTAGCTATCTCAAATCAATCACTAAATGAAGTAATGAAGTAAATGAAGCTATCATTATTATTATTATTATTAATAATAAAGACAGAAAAATCTATTTGCCCAAGTACCAGGGCTCCCTGTGAGCTATCTTGTTTAATTGCTGGCCTTGGAATTTCAATTTATGTGTGTTGTAATTAACCACAGAAGAGCTTATTCAATATTCCCTAAATACAAAAGAAGAACTGAATATGAGAGAGGGAAAAATATTTTCCTCAAGACAGCCATAGACCAGGGTTACTCTAAGAAGCATGGACTTGGTTATTTCTTCTGAGTTCACAAAACACTCATTAATATAACTGTGCTAACCATCTAACCATTGCTATATCAGAAATGCAAACAAAGGTTTCTCTGAAACTTTCTCACAGATTCAATCCTGAATCTTCCTTTGCAATTTGAAGATAGAACCAAGCACTACCACAAGAAACCAAAAACCTGAAGAAATGATACATAAATATACACACTCTCTTCTGCCACTTCTATGCCAGTCAGCACAGTCGGGAGGAAAACAAGAACACACCCATGTCAGGGAAGTATCTCCAAGGAAACCAGGAAAATTCATCTGCTTTCATCTCATGTGTTATTCAGAAAGTCCCCTGGGTCTTATTCTCACTCTATTAACAATTCACACCAGTGGTGTCAAACTCAAATAGAAACCACATACTGACTTGGAAAACCACAAATTAACATTATCTATGTTGCCTTGCATTTTTATTTTATTAAACATTTCCCAGTTACATTTTAATCTAGTTCAGGCAGCAGTCATGAATTTTGCAGCTGGTCTCTGAACCAGACCACCAAGAAGCACAAAAGTAGGCCAGCCTAACTACAGCTAAGGGCCTCAGTAACGACCCTTCTTCCACTTTAAATAACTTGGGAGAGCCAGGCATAGTAATGCGTACCTGGCACTGGAGAAAGCAAGAGCTGCTGGATTAATTAAGCTCAGAAGTTCTGATTTTAGCCTTGTAGTAGAGCAAAAGAGTGTTAGCACTGTCTAACACCACTATCAGGAGCCACAACTCCTCCCCCACACCCCACTCCCAGGCCACTTTCCCATTCCCACTTCCACCAGACTGCCTAAAGAATATCAAACCAACCCAGGTAGAACATGGAGTCAAAGTCTCTGTGCTAATCAGAAATAGAATTTGGCCTGTAAATGACCTCTGCACCTCCAGCCTGGGCAAGATAGGAAGACCTAGTCTTAAAGAAAAAAATGGAAATAGAGACATAGATGGAGCTATAGATAAGATACAGATACTGAGATTTATTGTGGGAGAAGTGACCCTCCCCCTTACCATTATCAACAACTCCAAAACTGCTTAATGCTCCTTAGCAAGGAATAGTTCCCTGGTCTCCACTGTCTCAGTGCTGAATCAGTCAGCAGCCCTCATCTTTGCCATAGCTACTGACCGAGGAGCTAACAACCTGCCTTCCTGCCTCTTAAAGTGAGCCCAGCCAGGAAAGGTGTTCTCATTTGATGGTACCCAGCAGGGCCATACTCACCTAGGCACACACAGAAACCAACACATTATAAGGAATGTACTTATGCTTGTTCTTTTGGGGAGTTTTCTTCTTGGCACCAGCACAAAGCCTCAGAACAAGATGAAGGGTAAACTCTTTCTGAATGTTGTAGTAACATAAAGTACATTCATCTTCCAGTTGCTTGCCTGCAAAAATCAGTCTGTATTGATCAGGGGGCATATCTTCCTTATCTTGTATCTTGGCCTTGACATTTTCAACAGTATCCAACAGTTTGCCCTCAAGGGTGATGGTCTTCCTCGTCTAAGTCTTCACAAATATCTGCATCATGGCACTGGGTCCACCTGAGGAGAGAGGAAAGGTAAAAGGGATGGTCAAAAGCAGCGGGTGGGAAGCAAGGAGGCTCCACCACGGAGTGCAAGGAGGCTCCACCACGGAGTGCAAGGAGCACACACACACACTCACTATAAGGAACATAAATGGATGCTCAATAAATAATTATTGATTTGTACCCACTCATCCCATCCTCCCAAAATGCACAGCCAAGGACAGGCCATGATTTGTACCTCTCTGTTAATAAAAAAAACTATCCATGCTTGAATCAGCAAAAAAATTCAGAGCAAGAAAGCAATGTGTTCTGATCCATTTGAGTTCTGCTTCCCAGTCTCCTGGCTGAATGGAATAAATATTTGTCTTTCTCACTCTGTGTTTGAAGTCTGTACTAAGTTTGGTGCCAGCTGTTCTGAGATGGAAGAACAGCTTGACTCAAATGCCAACAATGAAGAGTAGGAATTAGAATCAAGTGCTGGCTATTCAAGAAAACTTAGGATCACAGAGCTTCAGGACCAGAAAGAGACCTCAAAAGTCATTTAGTTCAACCTCTACATCAGCAGGAATCTCCTCTACAATATCCTCAATCAACAGTCATCCAGCCTCTGCTTGAAGAATTCCAGAGATGAGGAATTCATTTCTTCTGGAAGGAGCCAATTCCACTTTTCCACAGATCTAAAAGTAAGGATTTTTTCTTTACATTGAGCCAATATCTGTCTCTCTATATCTTCCAGCCATTTCTCCTTTTCTTACCATCCAATACCAACCAAGCAAAACAAATCTAAATTCCCTCTTCCATATGACAACCCTTTAGATATTTGAAGTCAACAATAATGCTCTTAGTATAGTGCCTACTATATGGTAAGTGCTTAATACATGCTTGTTGCCTGAGTGATTACTGTCTTCTCTCTTCTAAGTTAAGCATCCCCTAGTTCCTCTGGATAAGAAGAATATGATTTTCCTTGGCCATCTCTGGGGTTGTCATCTCTCCTGAAATGCTCAGAATCAGGAAGGATTTTGAAAACCTTCAAATTCTACAGTTCAGTTGAGGAAACCAGAGATTCTTTTCTACCAGAAGTAATGAGGTGATGTGCTCTGCATCTTGTGTGACTGTGTATATATGGGACTTGTGAAACCTATGGAACCACTGAACTCCCTAAGGAAATATTTAGATTCATGGAATGCTAAACCTGGAAAGGACCTTAGAACACAACCTGCTGGAGCTATATGTGAACTTAGAACATAGAACAGCATCAGAACTAGAAAGATACTTCAGGACATAGCATGCCAGAGGTACAAGGGACCTCAGAACACAGAATATCAGAGCTGGAAAGTGGAAACTATATAATCTTACTGGATATTTTACAAATAAGAAAACTTAGGCTCAGAAAAGGGAAGCAAATTATCCAATGTCGCTGGGCATAGTCAGGACTAGAACTCAGATCTCTTGATACCCAATTTAGTGCAGCTAAATCCTAATGCATGGGTGTGTGGGCAGGGCAGAATTGGGGGTGGGGAAGTAAGGTGAGTCACAACAAGGCTTAAGACAGATAATTCCTCTTTTCAAGCAATTCCTACTAGAAAGGAACAATCTTCAGTGGCCCTTACTGAGGTCTTGTGGGTTAGACCATAAGCTTTCCAGAAGAAACAATTTAGCAACATGAACCTGAGACTACAGTCTGTACTTCTCTCCTATGCACCTTCACACTTGTCTCTAACTAGGTGGCCAGGAGAACAGTGCCCCTTAGGCAATGATTTAAAAGCTGGTTTTAATGAAGTCAGAATTAGAGTCACCTAGAAAGCAGGACGTGATGACCTTATGGGCAATCCCTTCTTCACAAGAACTAACGAGTCACTAAGAAAACTAAAACAATCACTGATAACTTTTCCCAATAATATTTCATTTTTTTCCAACTGCATGTAAAAACAATTTTTAATGTTTCCTTTTTAAAAATTTTGAGTTCCAGATTCTCTCCCTCCCTTCCCTTCCCCGCCTTGAGACAGTAAGCAATTTGATATAGGTTATAGATGTGCAATCATGCAAAACACATTGTCATACTCGTCATGTTGTGTCACTGATAACTTTGACCACAAAGCAAAACCCTAGGGGAAGTAGTCTCTTGATAGTTGTAGCTTTCCCTGACTCTTCAACATCCACAATATTCTCTAAATATATAAACAGAGAGAGAGAGAGAGAGAGAGACAGAGAGACAGAGAAAGAGACAGAGAGAGAGAAGAGACAGAGAGAGAGAGATACAGAGAGAGAAAAGAGAGAAGAGACAGAGAGAGACTAAAAGAGACACAGAGAGAGAGAAAGAGAAGAGAAAGGTGGGATGCCTTTCACAAATTAGAGAAATAAAATTTGATAGAAAATCAAAACAAAAAAACAAAAACTCAGAACCATAAAAGCTCAACTAAACTGAAAAGGTCCAACCAGATGATCAGGAATGTCCATCAGTCTCTGGCAAAAACAATGGATTTGGAATCAGTGCGTCCGGGGTTGAATCTCAGCTCTCATGTTCATTATCTGCACACATGTGGCAAGTCACTTTCTATGGACCTTAATTTCCCCATTGTTAAAACAAGTAGCTTGTATTAAATGATTTCTATGGTCTCTTCAAGCCCTACCAGCCTTTCTGTCTTGAAAGTTTGGAGTACATGTGAGTGTTCCAATGAGCACTACACCCGCTCTCTGGAGGAGTGTAATAAAATGCCTTCCTCTGAAAAAAAAAAGTTTGGAGTACATTGGTATATCAGATAAAGTCAAGTCAAGTAAATAAGCACTTCTTAAGCCTGGGAAGGCAAAAAAGTCCCTATTCTCAAGGGATTCATAGTCTAATGGGGAAGATAACACACAGGCAGCTATGTGCAAACAAGACATGTACAGAATAAATAGGAGATAATAGACAGAAGGAAGGCACTACTAGCATTAAAGAGGATCAGGAAAAGTTTCTCAAAAAAGGTAGGATTTTAGATGGAATTCGAAGTAAGCCAGGAAAGCCACAAGATGGAGATGAGAAGGAAAAGCATTCTAGGAATGAGGGACAAACAGTGAAAGTGTCCAAAGTCTAGAAATGGAATTTCTAGCACTAAGAATAGCAATGATGCCAGTGCCACTGGATTATAGAGTATGAGGAGAAAGGTATAAAAAGACTAGCAAGGTAGGAAGAGGCCAAGTTATGCAGGGCTTTAAAGGCCAGAGTATTTTCTATTTGATCCTGGAGGTAACAGGGAGCCACCGAAGTTTACTGAAAAAGAGAAGGGGGGTGATATAGTAAGACCTGGAAGATCAATTTGACAACTTAGTAGAAGATGGAGTAGAGTGGGAAAAGACCTGAGAGAGGGAGGCTATTGCCGTAGTCTAGGCATAAAGCGATGAGAACTAACACCAAGGTAGTGGCAATTTCAAAAGAGAGAAGGTAATAGATAACAGAAGTAATAGAAACTTGGCAACGAACTGGATATGGGAGAGGGAGTCAAAAGAGAATAAGGAGTCAAGGAGGACACCTAGATTTAGAGCTGGAGTGACTGAGAGGATGGTTTTACCCTGAAGTAACTTTAACAAATGGAGGAACTGAGCAAATTGTAACCTGCAGATATTAAATTCATTTTGAAGTCTGCATCCTTCTCTTTAGGGTGCATAAAAAGTTGGATCACCATCTAATTTGAACCTGGATTCATGCTGACTTCATTGCCTCCTGCTGCTGAAGTCTCAAGGGCCTCAGGATCTGCATTGGAGAGTGAAGTCTCCTTCCCTAGAGGGACTATTTGCATGAAGCAAAGCATTGCAATCTTCAGTGACCTCCCTAGAGGGAAGGTTTGACTTCAAGGTTCTCCTCAGGATGTGGACAGTAGAGTACAAAGGCGAATGAGCCAAATAGACATACCATCATCTGTGCTCCAAGGCTTGCTAGCACAGAAGCAAGTAAGCAGCTGGGGAAAAGGCGGGGGAGGGGAGAGGAAGAAAAAAATATAAAAATCTAAAGGCTGAGGGCTCTCTGGACTTCCTCAAGTCTATACCAGAACTGTTTCTGATGTCTGTGACTGTAACTATTCTCCTTTGTCGTTTGGTCCCTTCAAGTTGTGAGCTGCCTGACTTATTTCCCCTCCCCTCCATCTGCCACACACCAGGTTGGTCTCTGAGCTGTTGTATTTTCCCCACAGTTCCACAGCTGGGTCCTGTCCTTGGGAATTGTGTTTCAGTAAACCCACAAGGCATTTCCAGAACTATCATATGGAAACAGGATTAGACTCATTTTACTTAGCCCCAGAGGGTAGAACTAGGACCAAATTGGTAGAAGTGACAGGAGGCAAATTTTAAATTAATATAAGGAAGGACTTTCTAATCATAAAAGCTGTCCAAGAATGGATATTTGATCCTAGACATGACCATATCCAACTGAACTTTTCCCTTGCTTTAGGCCAGGTATTTCAATGCAATAAATAGTTATTAAATACCTGAGTGCATGGTATTCTGCTAGGTTGAGGGGGTACAAAGATCTATACAATCCAGACCCTGTGCTAAGGCAGAGGACAAGCATACAAATAGTTATGACACACAGGAAAGAACACAACGATCCAGGTAAAATGCAAAATGTGAAAGATTACTCTCACTAGGAGAGAGAGAGATGACTAGGAAAGACTTCATGAAGGTGAGCTGGGTCTTAAGGGAAGAGTGGGACATCAAAAGGCATAGAAAGCTGAGGAATCCATTCTAAGAATCTCAACAGCAGATAACATGAACAAAGGCACAGAGCAGTGAGAGGGCAAGATAAAAATAGGGAATAGAGAATGAATAATCTAATATGACTAGAACTTAAAATATGTTTTGGTTTTTTAAAAGGAATAGTTAAAGGTAAAGCTGGACAGATCAATTGGAACCAGTTTGAAAAGGGATTTGAATTATAAATTCAGATTTTATACTTTATTGAGTAGGCAATAGTTATGAGCTTGGGTAACTAGTGATGCAGCTTGATGCAGCAAAAAGATTCCTAAATTTGGAGAACTAAACTTAAAATCACAGGACCTAAGTACAAATTCTGAATCTACCTGTGTGATCTTGGGCAAGTAATTTCCCTTCACTCCTTTATTTCCTCATTTATAAAGTGAGTGGCTTGGACTAGATAACCTTGAAAAGTGTTCAGTTCTAAAGCTATGACCCTATAATCCTATGATTTGGCAGGGAAGGAAGGAAGGAAGGAAGGAAGGAAGGAAGGAAGGAAGGAAGGAAGGAAGGAAGGAAGGAAGGAAGGAAGGCATCCACAATATGTTTAATTCAGAAAGCAGAAAATAAGCAGAGAAAGGGAAGTGTGATCAAAGAGGTCCTACACAAAGGGAACTCTCAAACTTCACACAAAAGATCAAAAGATTTCAGATCATCTTCCCCATGAGAAGGTTCCCAAAGCATATGATTTCTTGCTTTGTGGATCTAGCTGAACTTATCCTCTGCCCTAGGAAACAGCATGGAGATTGCTTTCTTTATTAAACACATGGAGGGAAGGGGGGGTTGATAATTATTTTGAAGAGCAGGGAATTCTGAGATGAGGTTCTCTCAGGGATAATTCAGTTCAAGGGAAAGATGCTACTGAGAAAAACTACTTATACTGAACAATAGGTATCATCAAGGAAGAGAAGTTTTGAGAGGTGAATGAGTTAGCTTTTCTGCAAAGATGAATACAGAAATCTGTTCTTACTCAGTGCAATCACAGTGATGACAGAAAGACTATTAATTCTGTAATGATATTTTCTTAAACTGAACTCAGGATGATGCCCTAACATTTAGATGTAAGTTTAAGCTCAGTATCCCACAAGGACTGAAGATCACTCTTCAAAGATCTAACAGGCAACCTGCCCGCCTATCTCATCTCCCTCTCATTTGGCTGGCATGTGATTTATCTGTAAGTTATAACTATCCCCCCAGTCCTGACTGCATAATTTGCAGTTGAGATAAATTAAGAAAGATCAAAGGTTTAGGATCATCATGAACAGCATTTTAGAGTTAATTATCTATTAATTCCAACACAAGTTCCTAGAAACATTAAAGCTGAACACACAGAGTCCTGGATAAGGAAGAAGTGAGAGCTTGCTTCCTTTAAGACATAGACCTTTATGGCAAAATGCAGTAATCAAAAGAATGGTAGGTCTGGAGTCGGCAAACACAGATTTAAATTCTAGCTATGCCATAAAATACCAACGTGACCTAGGACAAGTCAGTTCACCTATTTGG
>JAQQSZ010019570.1:0-10339 GCA_028646595.1 Phalanger gymnotis
CTAATCCTTCTCATTTCTCTTCCCAATTTTTCCTCTACTTCTCTAACTTGCTTTTCTAAATCTTTTTTGAGTTCTTCCATGGCCTGAGACCAGTTCATGTCCCTCTTGGAGGTTTTTGTTGTAGGCTCTATGACTTTGTTGACTTGCCACGTTCACACAGCTAGTGTCTGAAGCTGCATTTGAACTCAGGTCTTCCTGACTGCAGGTCCAGTGATAGGTCCATTGTGCCACCTGGCTGTCTCTCTTTGGACTTTTCCCATTCTGACTAGTCAATAGGCACCAACTAGCAGAGCTACATTCCTGTGTTCTGGGGAAAGGGACATGTCTGAGATATTTCTGACAACAAATAATTTCTTCTGAGAGACTAAGGATCAGAGGTCCTGAGACATCACCCCAGCTCAGGTTCTAGGGAAGCCTTGAATTTCCTTGGAATTAATAGGTGTCTACCTGACCAGGTAGAAAGTATGTATTGAATCATCCCAGGCACTCGAGTCAGTGTTGACTGTGGGATCCCAGGCTATGCTGGTTCTTTCTTTCTGAGTCAAGTCCAGTCAAGAAGCATTTGTTATGTGGCAGACAGTGGGGTAGGTGTGTTGGCTGTTGTCCTTCATGCTCAAAGAGGACCAATATGACATCACTATGTTGGGGTCAGGGTACAGTGTGTCCACCTGCGTCTGATCAGACCAAAACAAGCTCAGAAGGCTCTTCCACAGGTCAGGCACACATAGTCCACATGAACATGTGGAGTGCAGATGGTTCTAAATTTGCACATCTCACGTTTCTTTTGAGCTATTATAATTCTGTTTTGCTCGCAGAGCACAGCACCTTCTTTGATGCAGGTACATCTCGCTGGGTGGTTCTGTGCCAGTGTCTCCCATGGATCATAACCATTCCAAAGTTCTTCAGAGAAACCTTGAGAGTGTCCTTGTATTGCTTCTTCTGCCCACCATGTGAGCACTTGCATAAGTTCCACATCCAAATCTATCACAGTTTAGAAACAGTTCGGATCTGTCCAAGCCCCCTGGCCCTTCTCTGATTGAAAACCAATGGAGGACAGATACTTTTCTTCTTCTTCTCCTTCTTCTCCTTCTTCTTCTTCTTCTTCTTCTTCTTCTTCTTCTTCTTCTTCTTCTTCTTCTTCTTCTTCTTCTCCTCCTCCTTCTTCTTCTTCTTCTCCTCCTCCTCCTCCTCCTCCTCCTCCTCCTCCTCCTTCTTCTTCTTCTTCTTCTTCTTCTTCTTCTTCTTCTTCTTCTTCTTCTTCTCCTCCTCCTCCTTCTTCTTCTCCTCCTCCTCCTTCTTCTCCTCCTCCTCCTTCTTCTTCTCCTTCTTCTTCTTCTTCATCTTCTTCTTCCTCCTCCTCCTTCTCTATCCCTCCCTCCCCCTCTTTCCCTCTCTCTCCTTCTCTCTCCCTCTCTCTTTCTACATCCCAAGCACCCAACAGAGTCTCCTGTCTCACAAACAGATGTTTGTAGAATTGTTGGTTTGAGGAAGTCTCTGAGGCAGAATCCATGGAGCAGAACAAACCCATTTCTAATGGACTGTTTGTTTTCCTTCTGATGCTCTGAATGTTGTTTATTCTGTTTCCAGTTGCTTCACTTTATGGAAGATCTTTCACTTTGAAAAGACATTTGTTGCTTCCCATTTGTTATGTAAGGTAGATGTGGCATTTTCACCATCTCCATTTGGGTAAAATATTTCTCGGATCGTTACACCAAAGCTGTGGTTGAGGCAGTGTTAGTGTATACGACTTGATGGATCCTGAGTCATTTAGTGTTGCTTATGGGGAGAAAAGGTCCTGAAAACTAACATCACTTTTATGAAAAAATAATGAGGCGAGAGTTAGGGGCATCTCCACTAGGACATTAATAGTGATGCTATGGCTCTCCCAAACAGTAGAGAGCATGTGATAAGTATGCCATTGTGTGGTCTGACTGGGAGTCAGGAGTCCCAGCTCTGGTGCTAACTAGCTCTATGACTCTTCACAGCTTTGTCTATATCTATGTCGCTTCGCAGCTTTGAGTCTCAGTTTTGTCATCCATAAAAATGGGGCTAATGATATCTGGTACCAGGAATGCAAAGAAAGGCAAAAAACATCCCTGCCCTCAAGCAACTCACAGTCTAATGTTCTATTTTTAACAGTCTGTCGGTGTTTGATTCTCTGTCTGCCACCTGAAGAGTTAGTGCACAGGAGGACTGACATGGGGCAGTGGAGAGAGTTCTAGACCAAGAATAAGGAAGAACTGAGTTCAAATCTAACCTCAGACATTTATTAGCTGTGAGACCCTGGGCAAGTAGCTTAACTTGTTTGCCTCAATTTCTTCAGCTGTCATGTAGGGAGAAAAATAGCACTTGACTCTCAGGTTTGTTGTGAGAATTGAGTATTTGAAAAGTGCTTAGCATGGTACCTGGCACATGGTAGGTTTTTAATAAATGCTTGTTAAGAAAAGGCCTCAGCATTCTATACAACAGTATTTCACATGCATATGGTGTGCAAAGGGTGAGACTATCTAGCAGAACATGAAAGCAAACCAGAACCAAGGAGCAATAAATGGGTCAGATCCTATTTGGATTGTCCATAGTTTGGTTTCCTATTCACTACAGTCAGTAGGCTCCTGCTCCTTCTTAGATTTCCTCATCTGTAAAACGGGGCTAATAACAGCATCTGCCTCCCTGGATTGTAAGGGTCAAATGAGATTATATTTGTAAAGTGCTTCTCAAACCTCAGAGCTCTCCAAAAATGTTCATGCTCCATCATTGCTGCCATCAGGCCCTGCGCTATTGTCCATGAGGATTTCCCCATCAGAAGCCGCTTCTGAGCTCTAATCCTCCTGGAAAGCCCCAAGCGTCTCCTGCTTCTCTTCATTTCACTGAACCCTCGTCCCCTGCCCTGGACATCCGTGACAGAGGGAGCTCTCCACAGACCTGCTCGTGATCCGGACACAGGGTGTTGGGTTTTGCATAGAGCAAATAAAGCCAGTCACACACGAAGAGGCCAGGGGATGTCATGGATCAAAAGCTTTGGGTGGGGGAAGCTCCTTGATGGTAGGACAGAGTCTGACTCTATTTACATCCCTAGCACAGTGCCTGCCACTTCAATGCCTGTTGATTTCATTAATCCTCGATTCAAGTCTTGAGGCTGCGAGACTTGGGCAGGTCCCACAATCTCTCAGTGCTCTGAGTATCTCCCCAAGTCTCTAAGCTGTGTAAAAGGTGCCAGCCTGCAGTGGTGGAGGGATTTTCCTCAACAGGAGCTCTTTGCACCATTGAAATGACAACAAACTAATAACACATCTCCTGCATGGCTTTTCACTCACAAGTTTTCCTAACTCTAGGCATCTCTCAGACATCTTATGAACTGAACCCAAGAATTCTAAGGAAGAGACAATTTAGTTTGTTTGTAAGTGAGCAAAGCATCATAGGAATCCTGGCTAGACTCGAAATGGGGTTTGATGCATGCATGCTTCCTGACAGTTCAGTCTTAGCGGGTGCCTAATAAATGCTTATTTTCTTCCCTTTCCTCCCCTAGGCCTTCAGATGGGGTGGGGGAGGGGGCCATCTGGACTTCTCTGACAGCCTATACTTTTCCCTCTCTGTCACTGGCAGGGCTCTTTGCTAGCCTCTCACCCTGGTTGGCTCATTGCTCTAAGAAGACAAGGAGTGGACTCAACAGTGGACCTCATCAAGGAGAAGCTGGACACCACCATTCCATCCTGGTATTCATGACCTTTAGCCCTTTGGTTCCAGGATCTAGTGGGTTTCTTTTGTGTCCATGTACACTTGACATTGCCCTCAGTACTTCTCCCTTGACTGCTATGTGTTACCATTTCCCTTGATCAATTTCCAATTCTACTCTTGTCTCTTACCCACAACACGACCCCTCCAACAAACAAACCAAAACCCCAAGACAAAACCAACTAGTCAGTGAGCATTTTGCCTCTTTATGCAAAGGGGAATTGGGCTGTGGGTGAAATGAAGGGTTTGTCCCAAATGACAGCCGAGGTCTTCTCCTGCTGCAAAGCTCAAATTTTCTGAATTAAATAGAAATTGGGTGGGGAGGGTTCTCTTACAAGGTCTACCTGCTTTGTTCAGGACAAAAATGAAGACGGTAGTAACTTAAACCACCATTTTCAGTCATACATTTAACTTTGTCTTGAAAATGCTTAAATGTTGGCTGAGGGAGGGGGAGGGACAGCCCTTGGTAGTTCCGATCAAGTAAGAAAATACTCATCTCCATGTTACTGATTTAAATGTGGCTGAAGTCAACATTCCCCAGGGACTTTTGCTGGGAAAGTAGCTGCTTCTACTCATATTGTACTAGTTAAAGTAGGGACTTTAGCCAAAAAGTAAATGCTACAATATTTCTGAAAGCCTGTGCTAGAGATGGCAGCCTCCAAGTCTTAGAAAAGAAATGAAATTTCTGCAGGTGAGGCAGCATTGGAAGCAGGTTTCTGGAAAAACTTGAGGAAATGTATGTATTTTTAATCTCCTGAGTCTTTGGAAGGCCTACAACTTTCCAAATTATCAGTGAGGACAGCAGAGGCCAGGGAGTCTGGTTTTTGATTGGGGACAGGTGGTCCAGAGCAGATTCTTGCAGTCCAGGGCCACTTCCTCCTGTCCAGCAGAGCAGCCAGCACCCAGTAAGTATCTTCAGGAGGCCTGTCAGCTTTCCACTGCCCATGGGCCACTTTAAAATCAAATAAGTCTTCTCTAGTGAAGTAGACTCGTGCAAACCACGTATCCTGCTCTGTCCTTGTTTTCTGCTGTTTTCAATGAATATTTATAAACTGTAGCCAGTCCTGTATCGGTGGCAAATTTATAGCAATGCTGCTCACTCCAAATGAAAACAAGCCTTGTTGGTTCTCTCTTATGAATTTGATGTTTATACACTGGAGCAGGGATGAAATGACTCAGGCTATGCCTGGAGTGCCCAGCAGATCCGGAAGGAAGGAAGGAAGAAGCCCTGAAGTCATTTGCACGGCAGCATTCCTGTTTTTCCTGGCACGAGAGGAGCGTCCCCAAGCTCTGGCCATTTCACTTGGGCCATTTACAGGCCGTAACGGGCTTGGTGGCCAAATAGAACGTGTCTGATAACAGCAAGGAACAATCCCTGGAGAGGGAGCCCAGCCCTCTCCAATGCTTGCTCCACTTATCTGCAATGTGATTGCATTATTATCTCATCAGCATTCAGAGCCACTGGAGCCAGATGATGAAGAGAAGAGAAATCATCCTTGCCAAGTAAATGAGATGAGAAGCAGGGAGCCTGACAGAATGGGCAGGTGGTCACTTCAGGAAATGGGGGCTCGGCCTTCCTTCACAAAGGGGCATGAGCACCTCCTGCTTTCAGTGCCTGCCCCACCCCCCTGCCCTATACACTATGCCCACATGCATGGCACAGACCCTCTGCTAGCAGAATGCACACTCCTTGAGGGTAGGCGTGGTTACCTATGGATCCTCAGTACGAAGCACATCATAAATTCTTCTTGAGTTGAGTGGGTTTAGATTGGGCTGAGTTGGATGGGATTGGATTCAGCCAAAAAAATCTTTGTTCTACTGCATGAGATCACCCTTATCTGAAGCACGGAAAAACCCTCTTCTCTAGGCTTTATGATGAGTTGTTTGATTTTTCTCTCAATTATATTGTCTTATGAGACCATCTTGTCTTTTCGAACAGATCGTAAGCTTGTTGAGGGCAGGGGGCTGTATTTTATGCTTCCTTGTATTCTCAATAGCACCTAGAAGAGCTATGGCCTGACCTAGACTTGGGCTTGAATCCTACTTCTGACTTTGTGTGTGGGACTCTGGCAAGTCATTTAACTTATCTGTGCCTCAGTTTCTTCATCTGTAATGCACAAATAATTATAGACCCTGCTGCACAGGGCCGTTGTGAGGACTACATGAAATATTAACTATCTGTCTCAATACATACATACATATATATGCTATAACTCAGGTGAGGTGACTAGGGACTTGTACCAAGATGGTGATGATGTGGAAGGCATATATGTGTATATATAAAATACACACACACACACACACACACACATATATATATAATATACATACACATGTGCATATATATTGTACATATATGTACATATATGAATATATATATACATACATACATATATATATATATATATATATATATATATAGAGAGAGAGAGAGAGAGAGAGAGAGAGAGAGAGAGAGAGAGAGAGAGATGGTGGTGTGGCTATTTTTAAGCACCTTAAGGCTGACCTGTGGGATTTCAGGTGATCCTTTGATCCTTACAAGCCTATGAAGGAGATAATATAATATTATCTCCATTTTACAAGGTTGGAAACTGAGTCTCTATGTGGTAAGAGGACTTGTTCCAGGCTCTAGCACAGTGCTGAGGAAAAAATAGAAAACTAAAGTATGAACCTGGTTATTTCATGTTCTTGGAGTCCATGAGCAGCCCTAATAAACACTTACTTGGGTACTTTCTCTACTTTCTATTTATCTCTGACTCTCACAGGAGCCCATCAGTTGTGGGAGGGATTGGAGGCTTCAGGAGGATCAGCTGATCTCTGTTTATCTGCTTTAATGGGGTTTAAAGCAAGGTAGCCCAGAACCTTAAACAGACTAACAGCTCAGAACATTTGTTGTACCCATGAGTTCGAAGTCTTTCCTTTCTCTATTTTCTTTCAATCTTTGAAAACAATTATCTTGATGGATAGGTACACATGTGTTTATGGACTCATACACACACACACATACACACACACACACACACACACATACACACAAAACTACCAAGGGCTGTAACGAGGGTGGGGTGACTGGGGGTTTGCCCTTGGATGGCGATGTGGAAGATGTAATTCATAGGTTATTCTGCTATCCCAGCCTCACATGGAAGACCCTCCTGCTGTTCCCTTACCCTCCAGGTTTCCACCTCTCATGGCTCTGACATCTCTTGCTTAAGGCCAGCCTTCCTAGCATGGCCTGCCTTCTGTCCCTCCACCTGTCTCAGGCTAGGGCATCAGAATCCATCAAATGAGGTGCTGGGTGGGGGTGAACTCAGGTTCACTGGGGGACAAGCACATGTGTGCCTGACGTAGATGATCTCTGTCTTCCCCTCCAATGGAATTTGGTGTCAGAGCAGTGATTTTTAACTAGGCGTCTGCTGAGCCTAATAGCGCTGAGAGATCTGAGGCCTTCTCTCACCCCTCTCCGGAGGGAGAGGGGGGTCCTAACAATCAGACATAGCTCCTGACCTCCAAGGACCAACAGGCTCATCTTCAAAGATTGAGAGGCACCTCTTGTCTAGCCACGTTCCAAATATCAGCCCTGATGCTGAGAGCATTTTATTGATGTTAATTCATGTTTGTGGCATTCAAGATGGCAGTATGCCAAAGGGATTTCTGTCTTGTCATGTTTCTCTTGGTCACCAGCCTTGTTCTTTTATTCCAATGTTGTGTCTTTTTTCCCTGCAAACTTCCCTGCTTTTTTTCACTGCTTGCACTGAGCCCTTTTTCTCGATGACCCTCAACAAATTCCTTTCAACAAATGTATTGGAGGGGGGGAAGTGGATCCTTGATGGAGAGGTTATAGGGACATCAGGGAGCCTTCATGCCTCAACCACCATCTTAGAGAGGAGGGAACCGAGGGTCGGAAGAGTAAAGGAGCTTCCCCATGGATGCCCAAAAGGGCCACTCTGGATTTCAACCAAGTCTCCCAACTCTAGAAAAATGATCTTTTTCCTACATCGTAAAGAACTTCTCTGATCAACAGTCAGCCTCTTTTTTTATTACTACCATTATTAGCATGCAGAAGCCACCTCAGCTACATTTCATCTTCTAGGCTTCAAACAGCATGTGAGTTAAAAGTATGTCTCTTTGGGGGAAAATTAGAATCTGCCAGAGAATGCAGACAGTTGTAAATTTTTTTTGCATGTTATGACCTATAAACAGTGGAGATCATTGGCTTTGAATTCTAAGTTATGATGGAATTGTTTCCTGTCCCTCCTCACAACCAGTCAATAAGTGTTTACAGAGGCTAGGCCTTGCTTGAGCAATTCAAGCCTGTAAATGACTCTGAATCTGGGCTTCACAGTTGGAAGTTTCTTCAAGCAACAGATTTTGAAGGAATATGACTCAATGTCAAAGGAGTTATTATTAATTTTTTTTTCATTCTCTTTGTCCCCTTTCCTTCCTTCCTGGCTCATGTTCAGGGTTTACTTATCATCTGTCAAGAATCATTGACTCTGTGATCACCTCTCATTTAACAAGCATTAATTGAGTACCTACTGTATGCAAGGGACAGTGCTAGGCACTGGATAGAATGACAAAAATGAGACCACTTCTGTCCTGAGAATCTTCTAATTAGCTGGGGGAATTTACGTACATGTACACAACATACATGTATACACATACATGTATGTGAATAAAAAAGATGCTAAATGACTTTGGCTGGAAGGGGATAGAAATGCACGAGAATGGGAAGACAAGCAGTTCTAGGGTCAGGAAAGATGCCCTGCGGAAGGTGGAGAATAAGGTGAGTTCGAAAGGAAATGGAAGATTCTTAGGGCAGAGAGGAGGAAGGAGGGCATTCCAGGCATTAGGGACCACTAGGGTAAGGTGGGGGGATGGGAAATGGAGCCCTAGAAAGTGAGAGGAACAGGAAGATGGCAGAAGTGGGATGGTGGTTTGCAGAGGACATTCAGTTGATTCGAGATAGAGTTGGAACAGAAGGAAAATCAGCATTGGTTGCGGGGTTTGCTTCCTGTTTTCTATCTATGGGGAATGCAGTATTCTTTGGGTTTTGTTTAGGTCCCGAGTCTAAATGGAAGTACCATTGACTAGACTTTCTATGAAAATGGACAGATGATGAGGTAGCCTTATGTACCATGGGATAGAGCTTGGAGGGGCCTCTTCTGATGCAGTGGCCTTCCATTAAACTGGGCAGTTGGTCCTGACCTTGTAGCTTCTGTCCCATTGGTCGTATTCCAATGTGCATTTTTAGGCCGTTTAAACCAGGGACCTCATTATCTCTATCATCCCCATCACAAGGACATTGTTCCACACCTCCCTGGATAGACTGGGATAATGCCTACAAGGCATTTTGCAATTTTAAAGATCTGTGTAGAACGTCAGTTCTTTATTATATTAAAACTAGGCAAAGCTCCCGACGGATGTGTGGTTCGTAAGTCCTCAGCTCCCGTGGTTTCCAGCCCAGGGACTCACCCGTCCCTGGGTGTCTCGACTGAATCCTGATGGATTTCAGGCCAGGCTGGCTGCTCACAACACTGGAAAAGGCTGTTAGCTTTTCACACTAGTTTTGTCCAAATGGGTAGCAGAGTGAACATTGTGGTGGAAGCTCTTTCTGTGTCTCCGTCTTTCTGTTTGTTGTTGCTGCCCTTCACCTGAAGTCCGGGCACCTGCCAGCAGAGCCGAGGTGTTCACCTCCTCAAGGTAAGGCAAGAGAGCCCAGGCAGAACTGGCTTCAGCAAGGATCCACAGGCATCTTCACTATTCAGTTCAGTCCCTACATTCTGTAGGAGCCCTTTGCTGCTTTCGCCTTCACCCCATCCTCTTCCCCGGTGCTAACACCTTCCCTTCAATGTTACTTTCCATTTACAGTGGAGTTGTATATATACATAGTTGTTTACATGGTTTTTCTTCCATTCGCATGTGAACGTTTTGAGGGCAGGGACCATGCTTTTGTCTTTGTATTGCCAGTGACTGGCACAGTGCCTGGGACAGAGAAAGCATCTAATAAAAGCTTGTCGATTGACATCCACAGGGGGCAAGGTCCTCTGATGGGCCTTGGAAACAGGAAGACTGGGTCCCCATTCCTATATGTCTCCTCATGGACAGCTGTTCCAAGAGAGGAATGAAGGAGAAAATAGACCCAGGGTTACCGGTTCCCTAAGGAATGCAAGCAGAGGATGGATGACCATTGCTCAAGAATGGGGGCCTTGTATCCAGGTGTGTGTGTGTGTGTGTGTTGGGAGATGGATGTAGATGACTGCTTAGGTCCCTTGCAGCTCAGAGATGCTGTAAAACAGGGGAAGGGGACCCAGGTCAGTGTGCCACAGCCCGAGGAGGGACTGCTCTCACCCATATCATAATTATCAGAGAATGAATTCTCCCATGCCTCCATTTTCCTATCAGGGGCTGCCTTGACAGTGGTGTGTCTGGGTCTTAAGGCTCTCACTGGATAGAGTAGGGGTAGGGGAAGGGGGATCTGTAGAAGGCTATTCAGGGGGAATGAGAATGACTGAACCATTGTAGGCTCATTCACGATACTGGGCAGGAGCCCAAACCCACTGAACTTGAGCTGAATTGTGATCCACCTTGGGCCTGGGAAGTGGATGGT
>JAQQSZ010019571.1:0-10339 GCA_028646595.1 Phalanger gymnotis
AAAGGACCCACACGTACAAAAATATTTACAGCAGATCTTTTTGTGGTGGCAAAGAATTGGAAATTGAAGGGATGCCCATCAATTGGGGAATGGCTGAACAAGTTGTGGTATATGAATGTAATGGAATACTATTGTGCTATAAGAAATGATGAGCAGGCAGACTTCAGAAAAACCTGGAAAGACTTATATAAACTGATGTTGAGTGAGGCGAGCAGAAATAGGAGAACATCGTGCACAGTTACGGCCACATTGCAATGACTAACTTTAATACATTTGGCTCTTCTCTGCAGTGCAGAGAAGACAACTCGAAAAAGCTCATGGTAGAAAGTGCTATCGACATCCAGAGAATTACAGAGTCTAAATGCGGATCAAAGTATACTATTTGCTCTCTCTTTTTTGTTTTGTTTTGTTTTGTTTCTTCTTTCTTGTGGTTCATTCTATTGGTTAGAATTCTTTATAACATGACTAATGTGAAAATATGTTTGATATGAATGTATATGTACAGCCTATATCAGATTATATGCAGTCTTGAGTTGGGAGAAGGAAAAAATTTAAAGCTCAAAAGCCTGTGGAACTGAATGTTGTAAACTAAAAATAAATAATTTTTAAATGATAATATCCTATCCTTCTCTTTGCTTCATTTCTCATATGCTTATTTTTCCACCCTCACCATCATGTTCAGTCCCTTCATCCCTAACCATTCTTCTCCACCACTGTTAGGCCTCACTTTCTTCTCTCCACAGTTTTGAACCCCATCGACTAAAATCACTCAAGAATAAAGGGGAAGATTTGTTTTTCAAAGACTTCACCCCTGCTTTTTCTCTTACCATAACATGTTAATAAGAGGACTGAGGACTTTAGTAACTAAGCAAAGAGGACTTTTTCTATTCCTCTGTCTTTTTTTCTCTTTATTGCTTTTCAATAGCCCCTTCCTCTAGCTCCTCTTTGTGGGGAGTTTTCCTAGCTTTTTTTTCCCCTCAAACTACAGCTTCATGTTTAATTGCTTGAAAAATTCTTCATCCCCATACACATCATAAGTTCAGTTAACTCAGTCTGTTAGGCATCTCCACCTTCAAGGGGTCAACATATATCTTTCTCAGTGATTGATATCGCTCAAATACACATCAGCACACTAAAAACTATCACCAGCTTAGTCTAAAAAGTCCCACATTATCCATTATCCATTCCATTTGAAAATACAGCACCACAGATATATATTTCTCACATAAATTACTCTAGCCTACTCACATCTGTCAGGGGTCACTTCTCAATCATCAATCATTTTTTGAAAGGGAGTTACATAATTTGCCCATTCTTCTAGTAAATAAGGAATGAACTTTAACTGCAAAACAGCAGTGGGTACCCACTTCCTCACAGCATCCCTACTAGACCACTGCATTGGCTGTTTTAAAGGAACTGTCTTCTGAGATTTCCTTTTACCTAAGAGTTTCTGAGAGGAATGTTTCCAAGAAGATGAAGTGTAAGCAGCCAGATAATCCTTGGATATGTTTCCTGAGCTACAAAATTAAGGATGAATGAGGTGACTGGTGAAGTCTCTCCCATCTCTGAGTTTATAAGAAGTGCACCATGGCTGAGGACTAAACAACGTCCCAGATCATCCATTACCACCTTGTTCTTCCTTCTCTATCCAATTAAGGCATATTTGTATTTGGTTGTTTATGCATTTGGTTTTTATTCGCTATGTGATTCCTTTGTATTTGGTAGTCACATTTTCCTTCCCTTTTTTATCACTTTCTTTTATTGTTCTCTCATCGCCTCCCCAACCTAGCTAATATGGGGAAAAATAATTTTCAAAAAAAAAAAGCTTTTGTTCAATAAAATGCAAGAACTTATTTTTATAAACTCCAAAATACAGCTTGAAAATTAAGGCCTGTGTCTTTTAGACCAGAGGTGTCAAACATGTAATCTGCAATATTTCTGAGTGAGCCGGAACAAGATTAAAATGTATTGGGGAAATATTTAACAGAATAAATAAAAATATAGTAGAACATAGATAATATTAATATGACATTTTCTAAGTCAATATGCTGCCTCCCAGGATCCTTATATATCTTTTAGTGGCCCCCTGTTTTTATTTGACTTTGACACCATAAATTCACTGAGGATAGAGACCTTGACTGAATTTGTTTTCCTCGCTCCATGTAGAGATATTCCACTCAACTCATCTTGACAATTTCTTCAATTTTTGTTTCACTTTGGCTCTTAAATATAATGCAAATATGCTCCATAGACACTAATAAGGTTCATTAATAACTAAACTATTATTCATCATCAAAAACTTTAATAGGAACAATGATGAGCTCAGTTGGTAAATCATCCCTGCTTTAGATTCTCTTTACCACATGCATTTTCTTTGTTTTCTAAAATCGAAGCATGAAATAGTTCTTTGATAGAATATTATGGTTAAATTATGATTCAGAAAATCTCTTGCTCACACAGTGGATTTTTATGAGGACCTTAATTGTGGAGCTAATGTAAGCTATGGATTTCTACTGATTAAATCCAGATGGCTCAATCTCTTGATCCTTAAAAGTTTATGTTGTCAGCTACCAATTCTTTCTATCCCACTGTGGGATCTCAGTAATCATTTCTCCCTTCTTTTGAAAGGATGCTCTACTCTTTGCTTCAAATTTGGACCAACTTTTCAGGATTGTGGGGCTTGTAGTTTGATGAGACACTAACCACATGAAAAATGGGCAGGACACACGTCATTTACATATCAAAAACACGCTTGTGCCCCCTGAGCTCTCATTTTCACACAGGGTAGGATTGTTTTCATGGTGCGGTTGAAACCAGTAATTTAATTTGAAAGAGTAGGAAAAATCAACATACCCAGCTCACTAACTTCATATGGGTTTGTGTTGACAGCCTAAATCTCAGTGCTTAGAACAGTCCCTTGCGCATAGTAGGTGTCTATTAAATGCTCCTTCAGTTGAATAAATAACTTAGAGTAGGGAGTGGGACAGAGAAACCAGGAGTTAGTGGGGCTTTATTTTGAAAACTGCGGAGGAGGAGGAGGAAGAGGAGGAGGAGGAGGAGGAAGACTTCAGACTCTTTCATTGGGTAAAGTGAAATGAGGATTTAAAGAACCTGTCTTGCTTCCCAGTATTTATGTAGGATTGTAGAGGGAGTTTGGCAAATGTCATTTAAGTTTTCTGAAATAACATTAATCCTGAAAAATATTCAAAGTTTGAACTGGCCAGGATCAATTAAATGATTCTGTTCTCTCAAAATGTTCTGCCTTTGGAAATGTTTCTCTACCTATTGTGTTGGAAGGTTCCATGGTCTATGATTTCAGAGAAGAGAGGGTATTACTAAGCTATTGCAAGAGCAGCAAGGTGGCCAAATGGATAGGGTGTCAGGCCTGGAGTCAGGAAGACTTATCTTCCTGAGCTCAGATCTGGCCTCAGACACTTATCAGCCATGTGCCCCTGAGCAAGTCACTTAACCCTGTGTGCCTCAGTTTCCTCATCTGTAAAATGAGCCAGAGAAGAAAATGGCAAACCATTCCAGCGTCTTTGTCAAGAAAACTCCACATAGGGTTATGAAGTGTCAGATATGACTGGAAAACACTCAACAAGCAACAACAGTTTTTAAAGGTGTGGGAGGAGAATCTAGAACCAGACAGGACCTAACAAACCATTATAGTCCTACTCTAACACCCTACGAAGAGTTAACTATAGCCCAAGGAAATACTGTGACTTGCAAGCATACAAGTTTTTGTCCTCAGGAAATCAGTTAGTAAGATATTAGGCAAAAGAAAAAAAAAAGTCTTGTCATCTTTTTTCCTATTCAACTGGGGAAAGCTTCAGATAAGGGCAACAGGATGTATTTCAAATGTGTTTCAAAAGTCTTAGGACATCATTAAGCTAACAAATTTTAAAACTGAACTCAGATTTTTGGGATATCCAGTATTCTAGACTTTGTCTGGATTCCTTTTTGACGGTGAAGTCAGCCCATATTCAGACCCAATTCTACCTGTCCAATCTAATTTTCTACTGCTCTACGTGTGTTTTTCTCTACCCTCTTGTTGGTCTATTATCTCTTCCCAAGAATTCCATGTGTTTCGTCACCTGAGTTCCTTTGCCCATAGTTTTCCATTTTTGCATAAATGACCTCTCACATACTTTCTCAGGTACTAAAATTCTGCCTTTTATTCCAATCTTCCTACAGGAAGATGTTACTCTAGTCTCCTCTGATCTTTCTGTTCTGGCAACTGTGATTACATTTATTTTCCTATATAGTTTAGGATTTCAGTATCCATCAAGTGTTTAAAGTATGCTAATAATTTCTCCTCAAGTAGAATGTAAGCTTTATGAGAGATATGACTATGCTTTATACTTCTCTTATATCCCCTTTAGCTTCATCTTATATAAATACCAGATCAGTTGAAACTTAGTAAGAAATGTTGGTGAAAGTAAAGAGTTGAGAAGAGGAAAACCACATTGATGACTATCGTGAAAGAATTCTAAATGGAGAAGCTAGTAAGAAGGTGAGAGAAGAGTTGTTAGTTACTGCGGTCATTATGACTCTAGAGGAAAGATAGTTGAAATTGAAGAATTTTGTTTTATGTGGAAATAGAATGAAAATAAATTATCTCTGTCCCTACCTCACCTCTAACCACTAAAATGTCTTTTTTTCTCTCACTGTACATTAGGTCGGAGAACATGCCTGACTATATGTGAACGTAAGTTTGTGTGATTGTGTGTCTCCATTTGGCTGAAATTCACCACTTGGCTTTTTCTGGAATAGATAGTATATGAATACTCTGGAAGTACTATGAGGACTCTCCTCTTGAAATGAGAGAAATAAGTTTGTTTGGTAGAGTGGCCTAATTCTACAATTTCTCTTGATGTAAGAAATGTCTCTTTTTTGGGATCCATTTGCAGGTCCAGAGCTATAACTAGGATTTTTGTTTCCATGGCAAGATGAAAGGAATCTTCAAATGTGGGTGACTGCTGGGAATAATCTTGGGCTTAGGGTCACAAAGACTTGGGTTCTAATCATAATATAGATACTTATTAGCCATATGACTAGAGGAAAATTACTTAATACCTCTGAGTCTCACTTTCCTTTCATTGTAAAATGTAGATAATAGCATATATCTCACATTGTGAGAATCAAAATTACACACACACACACACACACACACACACACACACACACATATATCTTTTATATGCAGGGCTTAATAGTGGTGATGATAACTGGCATGATGATGTCTTTTTAAATTGTTGAAGTCTTGGTAAGAAAGTTACTACATCCACGGTCCTAGCTGTCCTGGTTAGATTTTTCCAATGCTTAATATTGCAGATAGAGTAGAATAGACATCCTCCAACTGAAGGAGTAGAGAGAGATGGAAGCATGGTGGAAAATGAGACCTTGGTGGATATTATCTAGGAGATAGAGAGTATTACGAAATACCCTGCATTCAAATGTTTTGAAAGGTAACAACTCCTTTAAAATTGCATTATCAAAGAACCAGTCTTCAAGTAAGGAGAAGACCTCTGTATTGTATCAACTGCTAAGTAATGGGTAAAAAGGTCAGAAAGATCGTTGAGTCTTTGGTTTCTATCATTAGACTAAAAAGCATGGGTACACTGGATCTAGCATAATTAAATAGCAACACAAGGACTATTTAATATGATAATTATCAATGCCAAAGTTCCAGTTACCATTCATAATATCCTGTTTATTTTTAATTACCACCCTGACAGTATACTTTTCCTGGAATCACTAAAGAGTAATTCCATTTCTTAATATTTTCTAAATTTATGCCTTTATATATAATGACTCTTTACCAGAGTAGGAGTAGAGCGGGAGGGGAAGTGTTTTGTAGAAATAATTGGCAATGAGGAAAGTGAAAGTGAGTTGGAAGTTTGCTCCCTTTTACAATGAATCCCAGGGACCTAGGAAGGTAAGACTATATTGCATCATTCAAAATTTCCTCCTTTCCCTCTTCCCTCCTCTTCCTCATTTATACTGCCCAATTGTACTCTTTTTTTTTTTTTGCTTTGAAGATTCCTCCATACCTTTTTGAACATTCAGATATGAATCAAGCAAAGTCTTATTACCCTGGCATGCTGAAAACAGAGAATGAAACCAGTGCCTGGAATTTATCAGCCATGCCTTACAATTAATTTGAATAAGCATCCCATATTCCTAGGTTTTTAAGCTAAACCTTCATGTTTCCTTACTAAATTAAAACCTATCTCTTTCCTAACCACTTCTAAATCCTCTACCACAGATTAATTTTCTTTCTCTCTCTTGTTACTTTCTGAATCTAGTCTTTGTGACTGCATTTTGTCATTTTGTATGACTTACAACCACACCACCATGCTCTTAGAACCTGATATTAGAAGAATTTCAGTTCTGAATACATAAAATATTAGATCTGGGTCTGTTCACATTTCTTGCTCACAGAATCCAATTCACAATTTACAAAACCTCCTTACCAATGTGGCATTTTCTCTCTTTTTTGAGTGTATATATGTGCTTGTGTGTAGTGGGGGGGGGGGGCGGATTTGTGTGTAAGTAAAATCAAGATTGTATTCAATGCTTTTTTCCCCCCTTAAACTCCAAAATGGAAAAGAAGTGGTTCCCCCCCTCCCTATTTTTACACTTTTCCAAGCCTGCAAAAATCTGTTGAGCTGCTAACAATAAGATAATGAGATTATACATGCTTTTACTGCTCCCAAGAGGGGCAGTCACTACATATTGTTTTATAGTTGTCTTTCTTCAGCTCCTGTGAGCTGGGAGGAGGGGGAAGGGAGAGAAAGAGAAAAAGAGAGAGGGGAGAGAGAGAAGGAAGGGAAGGAGGGGAGAAAGAGGGAAGGAGGGAGGGGAGAGAGTGGAGAGTCTTCTCTCAGTCTCTATCAGAGAGAAAGAGAGACAGAGAAACAGAGACAGAGAGACAGACAGAGACAGAGAAACAGAGACAGAAAGACAGACAGACAGAGACAGAGAAACAGAGACAGAGACAAAGAGACAGAGAAACAGAGACAAAGAGACAGAGAGAGATAGAGGGCAGTGGTGGTGGTGGGGGGAAGAGACAGAGAGACAGAGAGACAGAGAGAGACAGAGACACAGAGAGAATTAAGCTTCAGTGGACTATAGTTTCTTCCAGAACCAAAAGTCCTTCTTTCAGGGGGCCTCCAATTTGCTGGTCACATTCCATTCCATTCCTTTGATTGGAATTCCCTGATTAAACAGTAGAATCCACTTTAGGTGGGATGGCCTGAGGTACTTGAGACTGCAAGATGGGACTAGAAATTCTGCAAGAACTGCCGTTTCCCTAAGCTTTCTGATTTTTCCTGTTTTCTGTCAGTTTTAGAGCACGAAGCCCTGAAGAAAATTAAATGTTTGCTTAAGAGGTGTTCTCCTCCCCTATTCCTCCTGACTAAGAGTGAGCCTGACCTCTTAGTACTCCTCCATGCAGAGCCCAAGTCTTTTTTTTTTTTGCCTAGGCAAAGGAATGTCTTTGAAAAGGAATTTGTAGCTGTCTTAACTCTTTTTTTTTCTTTTTTTTTAGTGGGGGGCAGGGCAATAAGAGGAGTTTTCACTTCTGTTCTCTTTTCTTTTCTTTGGACTAATCTCCCACCTGGAGCTCCAGGGCACCAATTGAATCGCAAGCATCTTTGGACTGAAATCTTTGCCTGCTACCTCTTCTACTCTCTTTTCTTGTTATTTTGAGGATTCAGACTTTTCATTCAAGTTTAACATAAAATTATGCTTCATACACCAGAAAGGTGGGGATGCCACATATGGCCCACAACACTCCCAAGTACTACTCAAACCACATTCAAACATAATTGGGAAATATTTAATAAAATATAAGTAAAATAAGAAGTAATAAAAAAGTAAAGTAAATCCTAGATAACATTACATTTTAAAATTCAGTCAATATGCTGCCCAAAGGGATCCTTATGTACGGATTAGTGGAGTCAAAGATGAAGTTTCCCCAAAACACTGGATGGGTTTCTTGATGTGACAAGTTGTATGGCTCTAGTGGAAAAAAACTTAAGTAGCTCCTTTATTTGAAGAAGCTAAATGGCTCCATGAACGGAGTGCCATTCCAATCCTGCCTTAGACATTTCCTCCCTTTGTGACTCTGATCATGTCACTTAACATCTATTTGACTCAGTTTTCTCCTCTGTAAAATGGAGAAATGACATCACCTAACTCCCAGAGTTGTTGTGAGGATCAGTCAGTCAGTCAGCCAAACAACATTTGTTGAGGATGTACTATGTGCCAGGCACCACAATAAAACATTTAAAATGTTTAGTAAAATTAAAAGGGCTTTGTAAGCACTAGCTATTGTTATTCCAATGGAAGCAATTTCTAATGATGTCAAAGTGTCATTTGAATTTGGCAAATATAAAACTTTCAATAAATCTCAAAGAAAAATAGAATTGCATAGAGCTTGAAGCAGGAGGCCAAATAGAACCAATGAGTAAAGCTGATATTTATGTCTTAGCTTACTACCGGCAAGATATGTTGAGTATAAAGTTATCAAGGAGAAAAAGCTAGAGTTGTGGCTGTCAGAAGACTCACTGGCATCTTGAAGTCAAAGCTAAATAGGAAGAATACTTTAGGGCAATCAACACTTACAGAATAATAGTTTTAATATATACTTTTGGAATAGTAAGATGAATGACTACTGATTTAGAAAGCATCCAAATACAACCTTGTACACTATTACCATAATAGAGGACCCACCACCACATGGCAGCCCTAGAAAAAGTAACACTTATTCATCACAAAGGAAGAAGGAGACTGATATTCTCAGACAACATGATAAACTGTTAAAACTCACAGAAATATTCCCTGAATGGATACCACTTTACAGAAAAAAAAGTTAAGGCCAATAAATGATTTATGGCAGTGAACCTTTCAAATTTAAGTGATATTGACTTTCCATCGGTTGTAGCCTATGACTAAAATTGAAGAAAGAAACCAAGAGGACCTTGATGAGCAAAGTTCACATGAGGTCAACCTACAATATGTTGGCACAAAAAATATTAAACAAATGTTGAGTTAAACAAGTTGGTTTACAAATATGGAAGGGTTGGGAATAATGATGTGAGAACATGAACTATAATTCATTCTTAAGGAGCCTATGGATTAATGTAGATTTTGCAAGAAAATGGCATAAACTGTAACATATTATTGCAGTTTGCAAAAAATGCAGTCATTGAATACCTAGAAAAACTTGATGAAGTCATCAGTTATGAACCAGATACCCACTATTCTTCATAAAATAAGAGATAATAAATCTCCATAGAACAAATAAAATCCAAAATAAATGAATGATGTTATAATTGAAGTATATTACAGAGAAAAAATGTAGCTCACAATCAACCAGACATAGTATAACTCCACAAAAATTTATGAAAGACATTTTAAATAGATGTTACCAAATCGAACTTGAAACTACATGGAGCAAAAAGCTCTCAAAATATAGAGACCAAACTGACAAAATCAAATTCACATGGAACATGTAGAAATATATATATTTCCCCAGTCATTGTTTCTGCTATTGGAGTTGTCTGAGAGATGGTCTTACTGAGCCTACAGAAAATGAGCATACAGCACTGTGTTGGTAAGCAAAATGGCCTTTGTTTTCTTTGAGTGGCTCTGTGTGTTTCATTAAGCCTTGCTGGGTGCTAAGCCCCAGCCCCAGCCCCAGAGCCCTGTTGGGTGTGGAGCCTATGTGGGTGTGGATTGATGACTGAGGTGGGGCACAAGGTGGGGCTGGCTGAGGGGAAGTGTTAACTCCAGAGCCATGCCCTATTAGGTGTGGACGTAAGCCTCCCAGGGTCCTAAGGAGAGGGACCAACTCAAGAACCAATAAGCTCTGGTCATTCAGACAACGCTTGATGATGTCAAAGGCTCTATGGGAAGAAAGAAGATAGCTTGAAGATTGATTTTCTGTTGGAGCCAGAGACAGCTGCAGCCGAGGCTGAAGATAAGGCCAAAGCCAAAGCAGGAGCTGCGGAAGCAGAGCTGACGCATGTGTGGACTGAGGAATGCTGAGCAAGGACTTGAGGCCAGTGGGTAATCTTCTTACCAGAGAGGGGAAGCATGAATATGATTTGGTTTAATACCATCATGTTTTTCTGTAGCCTCCTGGTTACTCTTGTGAGGTGGACTTATTGGGCCTGGAAGCTTTTGATCAAAATATCAAAATGGGGAGGATGGTTAGTGCGTCTGTTACTTTGGAGCATGGATAAATGCTTTAATTCTTCTGCCTTCTACTTAGAGAATTCCTTATATCCTGCAGTTCTGAACCATTCAGACATACATATAATTCTCTTTG
>JAQQSZ010019572.1:0-10338 GCA_028646595.1 Phalanger gymnotis
GGAAATGGGGAGAAAAATCTGTAATTCAAACGCATGTGAAAATTAATGCTGAAAACTAAAGATGTAAATAAAAAAAAATAATTTCTGAATCTTGAAAGGGGAGCGTGATTTCAATTGAGCCAAAGAAGATGGGAATCATGAGAGTCTTTAAAATTGAACTTTTCATATTTTCAGCTTCTAGAAAACAGAGACCAATTTTACATATACAAAGGGAAGAACTATTCTATATTTTATCTCAAATGACCTAAGATTTGTATGTGGTTCCTTGATACTAGAGTTACATAAGTGCCTTCCACATATTAGACTCTTAAAAATGTTTGTAAAATTGACTGAATGAGAACATTGAAGCATAACTTAAAGACAATTTCAGCCTATAAGAGTCAAAACTGTTAACAACTATTGAAGATGTGGCCTATCCATGAAAAGATAGCCAGAAAGATCCATTGTTTGTTCCCTTTCAGATGAAATAATCAGGCTTTTTTGATGTTAGGATAGGTTTGCAAATATTGGAACACAGCTCTCATATTCCCTTTTTGGCAATTTGATGAGCCTGTGGCCCCCTTGTTAGTATAATGTTTTGAAATATATAAAATATAATAAATTGGATTACAAGGGAAACTAAACATATTGAAATAAATTGAAGACTAAAGAAATAGATGGACAGATAGTTATAAATTTTATGGATCATAGTTTAGAATCCCTACTCAGTACTCTTTCCATGCAAACTGATGTCATAACTTACCTTCCATCTCATACAGATTTTTTTGAACCTAAATTATGGATTTTATTTTGATTCCCATTAAAATCTATCTTATTTGTTTGGGGCCACTGTTCCAGATGAATGAAACAGCATACCAATTCTGTCATTCAAAATATCCCTCTCTTATAGCATACACAGATTTGAAAAAAATGTACCATAGAATTTACACTCAGTATACATTTGATGTATGTAGAATATACATCAATCAATCAACAGTTATTTTAAAAGCTTAGCATATGTCATGAATTGTAAAAAGTACCAGTAATGCAAATAAAAAATTGAACCAAATCCTCACAAAGCTGACAATTAAATTAAGCAAGATAACATGTATACACATAAAGGGATAACATAATTTGAAGGGGGGAAGCACTAGTAGCTGAGGGAGTCAGCAAAGGTTTAATGCAAAAGTTGGCACTTGAGCTAAAACTGAGGATTCCAGGAGGCACAGTTGAGGAGGTGTAGGGTTAATGGAATATAAGATCTTCCTCATCCATTAATAGGCCTATGCGACCACGTGTCCCTTTTTTTCATTGGAACAGAGGCCGTGTTCCCAGGTCTAAAGGTACACAGGTATTTCAATCATGGATGTCTGGCTGCTTTGAGCTCTGGCCCTGTTCACACACACACACACACACACACACACACACACACACACTGGGTAGCCATTGTTAAGGAGCCCCTTGGCTTTGCGAACCCAGATAATGCTTCTCCCTGGTCTGCTGATTATGTATCTATTACTTTGTTTAGACAGTTGGAGTCCTGTCTATTGGATTTTTCTTGGATACTCACTTCTTTCTAGTTATCGCTACTAAAGTAAGATTATTGGCCCCTTTGAAGCTGTGTTTACTTTAGAAGAGCAGGTTAAATTACCTTTGCTAGTATTCCTTTTGTATGCTGACTTATTGCTTTTACACTTCCACAGAAGCTTCAAGTATCATTATCAATACGGGAGGGATTGCATTCTACGCATGGGGATAGCTAGCATAAAGGCATATAGAAGATGGAGTATTATGTATGAGAAATAAAAAAGCCAATTTTGTGGGATCATAGTGTGTTTAAAGTTTTTCCTTATTGTGTCAGGTAGGTGGCATAGTGGATGAAATGCTGGATTTGTAATCAGCAAGACTTTAATTCAAATTCCGTTTCAGAGACTTACTGGCCAAGTCATCTTTTATAAGTCACCTAACCTTTCTCAGCCTCAATTTCCTCATCTGAAAAATGGGGATAATAATAGCAACCACCTTCCACAGTTGATGTGTGGAGCAGATGAGAAATTTTTTAGTACTTTATAAGTCAAATGCTAGTTAAAGTAAATTACTATGTCATTAAACTGGAAAGGTGAACTGGAGCCAGGTGTTGATGGATTGTAAATAAGAAAGTTTATGTTAAAACCTAGAGGTCATCTGATTTTAATGTCAGAAACCTTCTAGTCACATCCTTCTAGTCACATATTATGACATCCTAGAAACTCATAACTTTCTGAGACAGCTCATTCCATTTTTTTGTCGCCGTTGTTAGGTATCTTTACATCTTAGTGTTAGAAAATATTCCTTCTTTAACTTCACTCTATTGGTTCTAGTCCTGCCCGTATTCATGAAGCAAAACAATTCTATTCCTTGCAACATTATTCTGAAGTATAGACTTTCAAATACGTCAATAACTCTTCTTTTCCAGAGAAAATCTGTGAAAGTAGTAACAGCAACATTGTGTTATGATCAACTATTACTGACTTAGCTTTTCATAGCCATACAATGGTCCAAGACAGCTCCAAAGGACTCATGATGGAAAACGCTATCCATAAACAGTGAAAGAACTATGCAGTCTGAATATAGATTGTGGCTTTTCCATTTTATTCTGTTACTTCTTTTACAACATCACTAATGTGGAAATATATTTAGACAATTTCACATATATAAATCTATATCAGATTGCTTGCCATCTTGGGGAGGCCAAATGGGAGGGTGGGAGAAAAAAATTAAAACTCAAAATCTTATTAAAATACGAATTTTGAAAATCTGTGCAAGTCCTTCAATTTAACTTCATGTGCCATGATTCAAATCTCCTAATAATTGATCTCTTTTGCAGTAAAGTCCAGCTTGTGAAAATCCATCCTAAAACGTGCCCAAAATTACCACAGAAGTCTCACAATGACAGAGCACATCATGATCCAAACCTTTCTTACTCTCAATTCTGTGCTCCTATCTGCTTGTCCTAGTTGTTTTAAATAATGTTTAGTAGAACTGGGAAAAGGAACAAACCCTGTAGCAAACCATTACAAGATCTTCTTTCTCACTACCATCATCACTTCAAATAACTCTGAGGTATTAGGCAACACTTTTCTGTCACCGACATTCAGCCAGCTTTGTCACTATAATGACACTCAGTATTTTTCTCCATCTTATCCAAAAAGACATCATCAGAGATTTTGTCATATACTGTATATAAAGCCATATAAATTATTCTTATCTTTTCAATATTTAGTAGTCTGATAATTCAATGAAAAAATTAAACAAGTTTGATTATACCTGCAATTTTCATACTAAAAGCATGGCAGTAGCTACTGGTCATATAGTTTGGAGTTATTATGAACTATCAGTTTAATAATTATATATTAATAATCATCAAGCTTAGCAGTTTATGTTTTCACTTTTTTTCTTTTCTGAAAATTAAGACCAGGTCTTTTTAAGAAATTGTTAGCTTTCTGTTATCTTTTTTGTTCCATGATTTCTCAAAAGTACACTATTGAAACTTCTTTTATCACTTGGGGATGCAATTTGACTGGTCTTAGAGGCAGTTTTAAAGTAGTTAGCTTTTCTCTTCCTTTTATCTTCTCTCTTATGATCAGATTTAATTCTCTCTTAATGGTATATGTTCTACACTTTAAAATGGAAAGCCATTCTCTTTGGTGAAGAATATGGGAATGAAATATAGGATAAGTAGTTCTGCCTTTTTGCTGTCTGTTGCAAACTTAAAACTTTTCCTCAAAAAAGAGGTCCTAATGTTCTTTGTTCCATTTTGCCAAAATATTAAAAAAGATAAAAAGTTCAAAACAAATAAAATCATTTGCTCTGTTTCTTTTATAAGCACCTACTAATTCTGTGATTCCTAACAGCATTCCTATAAGTTCATGTCACATTTTTGTATTTGTCAGTAGTAATTTGACCTTACTGTCAACTTTTATAAGAATACTAGATTTGAGGATAGGAAATTTGGGAATAAGTTCCACTTTTGTCATGTACCAGTTTTGTGAACTTTGGCAACTCAACTACCTTTCTCAGAATCATTTTCTTCAATCATAAAATGAGTACAGAATATATTTTTTTTCAATGCCTACTTTGTAGAGTTGTTATAAAGGTTATATGAAATAAAATAGGTAATGTAGTTTATATAGTATAATGTGCTATGAAAAAACACAGCTATTTTTATTAGTAATACAATTTTTTAGCATTTGTTATTGAATGCCCCTGTGATTTTATTAAATATCACCACCATTGATGACAGTTGTAGTAGATTCATATTTTCTCATCCTAAAACTTTCTTCTGAATTTCCTTTCCAAAAATCTCCCATAAAGAATCTTCGCAGTATGTGAGAGTTTGGTGGTACAGTGAATTAAATGTTGGACTTGTAGGGAGGAAGATCTGAGTCTGAATACTTTCTCAGATATTTATCAGTTTTGTGACCTCATAAAGCAATATAACATCTTTTAACCTCAGTTACCTGAAGGCAAAATGGAGATAATAATATTAGCTTAACTTGAAGAGCAGTTGTAAGGATAAGAAAAATCACTGTAATCATTTTGGGGGGAAATATATATATATTTCTAATTATACATAAAAAACAATTTTAAGACTAAAAAAAAAACAACTTTGAGTTCCACATTCTTATCTTGCTCCATCCTCTACCCTGCTTCAATAATGTAAAAAATTTGATATAGATTATAGATGTTTAATCATACAAAAATATTTCCTTTTTAGCTATTTGTGAAAGAAAATACAAACAAAAAAACACAAGAAAAATAAAGAAAAGGTAGGCTTTGATCTTCATTCAGGCTCCATCAGTTATCTGGAATTAGATAGCATTTTAAAAAATAATAAGTCCTTCAGAATTATCTTGGATCATTGTATTGCTGAGGATTGAATCTCATACAATTTTACCATTACTGTGTAAAAGGTTCTCCTTATTCTTCTCACTTTCCTCTGTGTCAGTTTATATATCCTCACCTTTGATCTTATTGAGAAGGCTTCTAAGGAGCAGAGCAGAGCAAAGCAGAGATCTGTACACAATATTCATTCGTCTGACCAAGGTCTTTGATCCTTTCAGTCATGAGAGCTTGGGGAAAATTATAGCAAAATTTGAGTGCCCAGAGAAGTTCATTAGGATCGCACATCAATTTCATGACGGCATACTTACCTGAGTTCTGGATAACGGACAATGCTCTTGTGCTTTCCCTGTCACCAATGGAATGAAGCAAAGCTGAGTACTTGCTCTCATGCTTTTTAGCATGATGTTTTCAGCAATGTCATATGCCTTCAACAAGGACGAAAACAGCATCGAGGTCAGCTACCACATTGATAGAAAATTATTTAACTTGAAAAAGCTATTAGCCAAGACTAAAATGAAGGGAGAGTTTTTGTTCACAGGTGATGATGCACTCACCTCTGAAGCTGAAATGCAACAAAATATGGACTTACTGCTGCTTGTGCTAATTTCGACCTCACAAATAACACTAAGAAAACACAGGTTCTCCACCAACCAGCACCACACCATCCATATGTGCAATCATCAGTTACAGCAAATGGAGAAATTTTGAATACTGTGGATAAACTCACTTACCTCAGCAGTACACTTCCAGGAACATCCACACAGATGATCAGGTTGATGTGTGCGTTGCCAAAATTAGTTCAGTATTTGGGAGTCTCCAAAGGAAAGTTTGGGAAAGAAGAAGTGTTAGACTAACTACCAAACTGAAGGTCTACGGAGCCATTGTGCTGACCTGATGATTGTATGCCTGTGAAACCTGGATAGTATATCAGCGTCATGCCAGGAAACTGAATTGCTTCTATTTTAATTAACTTAGGAAGATCTGCAGATCACCTGGCAGGAGTAGTTACAAGACAGTGAGGTTTTTTCTTGAGCTGACTTGCCAAGCATTCAAACTCCATTGCAAAGAGGACAATTCTGAAGGACCAGCCACATTATTCAAATGCCATATGTACATCTGTCTAAAAGACAGGTGTGAACATTTTACACAGTAATGGCAGCATTATATAATGACCAATTCTGAATGACTTAGCTAGAACTCACACAAGCCAGGCACTTACATGGTGGTTAGAATTGATACAAGAATACTATTAAGGATTCTCTGAAGAACTTTGAATTGATTGTATGTCATGAGAGACACTGCCAAATGACATCTTAGCATAGCATGCCTACATAAAGACAGCATTATGCTCTATGAGCAAAGCAGGATTGTAGTACCTCAAAACAAACAAGTTGAGCAAATTTAGAGACATCTGCACTCTAAGTGTTCATGTGCACTACTTTTGACTGAGCTGTGGTAGAGCTTTCCAAGGTTGTATTAGTCTGATATGAACAATAAGACACTGTATGGACAACAACCAAAATGATACTATTTATCATTTTTAAGGAAGGTTTCATTGGTTCCCATGTTTTCTAGTGTTCATAATAAGAATTGGGTTTATAGTTTATCAATGATTGTTTCTGCAACTATAGATAAAATAATATGATTTTTGTTGTTTTTGTTATTTATAGGGTCAATTATACTGATATATCTAGATATAGGTATATATTGAATTAGCCTTACATTCCTGGCATAAATCCCACATGATTATAATATATGATCTTTGTGACATAGTGTTATAGTCTTCTGGCTAGTATTTAATTTAAAACTCTTCATTAATTTTCAGCAGAGAAATTGGTCTATAGTTTTCTTTCTCATTTTTGTTCATCCTAGTTTAGGCATGAGCCCCATATTTGTGATATAAAAGGAATTTGGTACATATTTTTTGCCTATTGTAGGAATTTTCAAACACTTTACAAACACTACATTAATGCTATCTATTATTGTTATTATCATTATTTCCATTTTACTTCTTTTTAAAATAATAATTTAATTTCCTCAAATTACGTGGAAAACAATTTTAACTTTCTCTTTTTCAAATTTTGAATTCCAAATTCTAATTTTTCTTTACTCCCTCTCATTTTCCCTCAGAGTTGCAAATCAATCTGAAATAGGTTATACATGTGCAATCATATAAAACATTTCTATATTAGTCATTTTGTGAAAGAAAACAAGAATTGAAAAAGAATGAGAGAAAGAAAGAAAAATATTATTCTTTCGTCTAAATTGGGATGAAACCAGTTTTATCTCTGGAGGAGGATACTATTTTCATCATGTGTCCTTTAGGATTATCTTAGATTTTTTTATTGCTGAGAATAGCTGTCATTCACAGTTTTTATTGTACAATATTACTGTTATTGTGTACAACATTGTCTCCTGGTTCTGCTCACTTTAATTTGTATTGGTTTGTGTAAGTCTTTTCAGTTTTTTCTGAAATCATCTTACTCATCATTTCTCACAGTATAATATAATAAAATAGCATTCCATTACAATCCTATACCACATCTATTCATCTAATCTCCAATTACTAGGTATCCCTTCAATTTCCAATTCTTAGTAACTACAAAAAGAGTTGCTATAAATATTTTTGTGTAAATAGGTTATTTTCCCCTTTTTGGAGCTTTTTAGGACATAGACCTAGTAGTGGCATTACTGTGTCAAATGACATCCATAGTTTTATAGTCTTTTGGGCATAGCTCTAAATTGCTCTCCAGAATGGTTGGATCCAGTCAAAATTCCACCAACAGTACATTAGTGTTTCAGTTTTCCCATATCCCCTTAAAATTTTTCATTTATTTCTCTCATATTAGCCAATCTGTTGGTTGTGAGGTGATGCCTAAGAGTTGTTTTAATTTGCATTTCTCTAATCAACAGTGACTTAGAGCATTTTTTTTTATTGACTATAGATAGCTTTGTTTCCTTTGTCTGAAAACTGCCTGTTTCAGGGATAAGCTAGAAGCTTTCCTAATAACTTTGGGGTCAAATAAGGATGCCCACTATCACCACTCATTCAATATTGTACTAGAAATGTTAGCTTTAGTAATAAAAAAGAAAAAGAAGTTGAAGAATTTTGAATTGAAGATAATGAAACAAAACTATCACTCTTAGATGACATGATGGTATACTTAGAGAATCCAAGAGAATCAACTAAAATAACAGCTGAAATAACAATTATAGGAAAGTCGAAGGATACAAAATAAACCCACATAAACCATCAGCATTGTTATTTATTACTAATGAAGTCCAGCAGCAAGAAATAGAAAGGGAATTCCATTTAACATAATTAAAAGCAATATAAGGAGGGTGGAGCCAAGATGGCAGAATAGAAGCAGGGACCTGGGGCTTGAGCACTCTCCCCAAACCCCTCAAAATGCCTGTAAAAAATAACTCCAGAATAAATTGTAGAGCAGCAGAAGCCACAAAATGACACAGTGAAACAGATTTCCAGCCCAATACAATCTGGAAGGCAGACGAAAAGGGTCTATTGCACCCACTCAGATCAGAACACAGCCCAGCATGGCCTGTGCTGCCATAGACTACTGGAGCAGACCTCAGGGCACTGAATTACGGACAGCTGTGGTGGTTTCCAGACTTCTCAATCCACAAACACTAAAAAGAGCTTCAAAGGTCAGTGGGAAATGTTTCTCACCTCAATGAGAGAGAAGCATATTCTGGCCCCAGCCCCAGCTCCAGCCCCATGGTGGTGGTAGCCACTGTGGCTGCTTCTGGAGCTCTCAGTCTATAGATGGTGGGGGAATTGAGTGGCTGATATGGGTTACAGTCCTGGGTGGCAGTCCTGGGGCAAGGAGTAGCACTGGTGTAGCAGACCTTGCAGCGGCTGTGGAGAAGAAATCCTCCTCACAGTTCCAAGGCAGAAAAGAATGCTTGTGGTTGCTCGTAGACCAGAACACAGGCCAGGAGAGGAGTAAACACCTCTCCTTTGATTATAACACTTTGGAAGAACTAAAAATTTACAGATCCCTAGCAATGTGTATGAAAACAGATGCACAAAACCCATGAAACTTGGGGCAGTATACCTTACACTTAACAAAGAGCTCAAAAGTCAAATAATTGGCCAGGAAAATGAGGAAATAGGGAAAAAACAGGACTACAGAAGGTTACTTTCTTGGTGAAAAGGTATTTTCTTATGACCTTGGTGATGAAAAAGATCAAAGCATGCAACCAGAGGAAGACAACAAAGTCAAAGTTTCTACATCGAAAGTCTCCAAGAAAAATATGAAATGGTCTCAGGGCATGGGAGAGGTCAAAAAGGATTTTGAAATTCAAGTAAGAGAAGTAAAGGAAAAATTGAGAAGAGAAATGAGAGTGGTGCAAGAAAATCATGAAAACAGATCAACAGCTTGCTAAAGGAGACCACAAAAATTACTTATGAAAATAACACCTTTAAAAATACACTAACTCAAATGGCAAAAGAGGTCCAAAAAGTCGAGAAGAAGAATGCCTTAAAAAGCAGAATTGTCCAAATGGAAAAGGAATTCCAAAAGTTCACTGAAGAAAATAATTCCTTAAAAACTAGAATGGAGCAAATGAAAGCAAATGACTCTATGCAAAGTCACGGAACTATAAAACAAAACCAAAAGAGTAGAAAAAAATAGAAGACAATGTGAAATATATCACTGGAAAAATAAATGACCTGGAAAATAGATTCAGGTGAGAAAATTTTTAAAATATTGGACTACCTTAAAGCCACAATTAAAAAAGAGCCTAGACATCATCTTCTAAGAAATTATCAAGGAAAACTGCTCTGAAGAACTAGAACCAGAGGGTAAAATAGAAATGGAAAGAATCCACCGATTACCTCCTTAAAGAGATCCCAAGGGGGGCAGAGCCAAGATGGCGGCTGGGAAGCAGTGACTGGCGTGAGCTCCCCACCAAGTCCCTCCAAAAACCTATAAAAAATGGCTCTGAACCAATTCTAGAGCTGCAAAACCCACAAAGTGGAAGAGGGAAGCAGGGCTCCAGCCCAGGACAGCCTGGATGGTCTCTGGGTAAGGTCTGTCCCACACGGAGCTCCCAGCCCTCAGCTGAGGGGAGCAGATCTGAGCCAAGCAGAGCCCAGCGCACCCGGCGCGAACAGACCAGACACGGACCGACCAGACCAGGAGACAAGCGGAGAGTGCTCTGGCATCCTGAATTACTGAGCTGTGGCATGCACCAGACCTCTCAACCCACAAAGAGCAAAGACATCAGAGAAGGTTAGTGGGAAAAGCTGCGTGACTGAGTTTGCAGTTTGGCCACTGCCCCTGGGGCAGTGGAGGTGGGGCAGCTTTAGAACTAGGCTGCAGTTGCTTCTGGCCTCAGGCCCACCAGGTGGGAGGAATTAAGTGACTGATCAGAGCAGGAGTGAAGAGCCTATTGAAGATTTAAGCCCAGTCCAGGTAGGGGGTTCTTGGGGAAGGAGGAGTGCTGGTGAGG
>JAQQSZ010019573.1:0-10338 GCA_028646595.1 Phalanger gymnotis
CTAAGTTGTAATCTTAGTAAGTAAAAATAAATTGTTCAAAAAGATGATCATGTAGAGGATTTGAGAACAAGAATGGAGAAGGAAAGTGAGGGACAATTATCATATATATGAAAGAATTAAAAGAGACAATTAAAGGAGTAAATCTCAAAGATTAAACCCAAGTAAAGGAAGTTCACATAAGAAAACCTTTTCATATTGTCCTTGTATAAAAAATAAAATCAACTACAATGAGCCAGTGGGGGAAAAAAACTAATTAATTTTTGCAATAACAAGAATGTCATTGATTTCCATTCAAGGGAGTTACAGAAAATTGTATTGTGTCCTTGGAGGACCTTGTGCCATTTTTATTAAACACTATAATACAGCTTTAGTTTTATAACAACTTATCTCTATGAATCAAGTTTCTCAATCCTCTTCTTAATAAAATGCAAAGCATGAAACCAATTGGAAGCTTATTACATTTCTCTTAAAAATTCTACTGAGAATAAAACTATTGCTTGGTCAGAAGTACAAACAAATATCTTATTAATTCATGTGACCGTGTTCTGATAAACATTTAGATGATACTTTTTTTTAAAAAAAATAGCCTTGTGTTAAATCATTTCATTCATGGAAATTATCCATGTTATTTTGTATGTGCATACATATAGTAAAATCTGGAATTTACTTCCTCTCATATTGAATTGTGGGAGGGGAATAAGCCTTTAATAAACTCCTACTATGTGCCAGGGACTATGCAAGGTATGCTATAGAAATTATGTGAAATAATCCCCAGAATAACCCCATAAGGTAGGTGACATTATCCCCATTTTACATTTTAGGAAACAAGCAAATAGACACTAAATTACTTTCCATTTTCATGCTGCTAGTGAATATCTGACGTTTACTTTGAACTTGTTTTCCTCTCTTCAGCCCCAATACTTGCTTCATCATACCACTTAACTACCTCTATAAGGTATGGGAATAGGTCACTGAAAGATGAGTCTTCCTGACATATGGGTGTTCAAAGAGGACTAATATCTCTGGATAGAGGGCTTGCCAAACCCATTTCAGGGCTGCTCCTTCACTTTTGGTATCCACCTATCATCCAACTTCCATCTGTACCTCCAAGAAGCTTTAGCATGCTTCAGCTACACTCTGAAAAAAACATCTTGGCAGAAAGTTTAAATCAGGCTGAGGGTAACTAACAGACCTCAAACCCATCAGGAAGTTAGAGGAATGTCTACCCCAAGCATGTGAAGACTTCCTCCAGTGGAATGGGAGGAGGAGAAAATGAGAAACAACATAAAGGTGGTTAAAGCAGGCAACAGGAAATGCTTACAAATTTGTCACATATTGAAGATGCCAAATTCAATCACTTCATCCTTAGCCATTGCCAGTCGTTCTGACTTTTTCTTGCTGATGGAATTTGATGATCCTGGAAGAGAGAGAGTGTTTGATGGTTTTGTGCAATTCTGACTCACTTAAATCTGATTCCCTAAGCAAGTCAAGATGTCTTCCTGTGATGTGATTGGTCCTCTTCTAAAATGAAGGATGAACAATTCAAAGAAAAGGAGTACACGTAGGGTTTTTTGGTAAACGTTTAACAACCAACATGACAGACTTACACACTTCTAAGTTTAATCAATATTATTAACATTTTCTCATGACTTTTTTTTCAAATCTAGTCAATCAACAAAGCCTGATTTGTAGGGTTACTGATTTCTGAGGTATAAATAGTCACTCTGAAAACTGAGCAACTAGGCTTTTGCCTGTAAACCTGACTCCTGAGATTAAATAACAGAAAACTCTGAGAAAACCAGAAATAACCTCGTACTTCTCTTAAACCTTCCCAGCAGGTCAATATTTGGAATACTAAAACATGAAACATTTTAAGAAATTATTTCACAGTCATTTCACTTTTATTTCATTTTTGAACTAACTAAATCACTCCCTTCATGTCCATGACTTTCAACAAGCCTGGCCATGACTTGAGTTCACCCTCCTATTGATGACCATCATTTTGAAGAAAGCCTAAGTTAAAGAAATACCTTCTCTTGCTTGTAAAATCTGAGGGACCCAGAAATTACTGACTCCTTCAACCCATGAGGTTGCATCATGAAACATACTTTTCAAATCAGAAGTGGCATCCAAAGTTCAGGCTTAGTTTTACATAGGCAGCATGTGTGACAATTTCCATGTGGTAGCAACCATCATAGATATTGAAGGAGGAGGTAGGATGGACAACATGCTCTCAGAAGTGAAAATAAGTGTATTTGCAGTCTCCATATGCTTGACAAATGCTAAGAGAGAACATTAGAGGGTAGAGTCACACCTTTTAATGACTATTGAGTAGACTACCCTTCCAAATTCAGAAGCCTATTCTCTATGATTCAACATCCTCCCCTGGCTGCAGTCAAAAGGACAGATAGGATTTCAGTATCCAAATATCATATGTATCATATATTTCAGTATTCATTATCCATGATAACCAAATGTACATCTAGGAGTGGTCAGATGATGCCCCCACATTCCCCCTCTAAGAATCATGCATAGAGTGTTTGCTAGCCAGAGTAGATCAATAGGCATCTCTGATTACCCTTATTACCTATGTTTGTAACCCTTCCTCTGTGACTTAGACTGTTTCCCTTTCATTAAATATCCCCCTCTTCCTATTTATCCTTCAAGGCCCATCTGAAGTCTCACCTCCTTTAAGAAGCCAAGCTCGAACCACTGCCATTTGAAATATTTTTTCTTCAGTAGCAAATGTTATTAAAAGCTGCTGCATAGACAGACCAAAGAATTGCATAATTACCAGAGAGAGAGGCACCAACATTTGAAGTTTCAAAGTTGGTGGGAGGCTCTTAACAATGGCTACCCAGAGTCTAGTCTGGTCAAATTACATGACACTCTTTCAGTGAGTAAGAGCCCCAAAACAAAATGCCAACCTCAGACTTTATATACCCTTCTTAAGGTCAGAGGGTGTCACAACCATGCCACTCAAAACCATGTAGTGCTTCTTCAGGGTCAGAGGGCATCACAACCATGGGAATCCAACCTATGTGAATTAGACTTTCTTGTTTCTTAAGCAGGTCAAAGACTCTTGATTCAATCAAAGAAACAAAAGAAAACAAAAAAGTCCATTTTGGTTGTTATTACATTTGAAAGGCAAGACTCATCAAAGGTACTTGATTACCTTAGAATTCTAAAATAGAAAACAAAAAAGTCTCATCCTCATTACCATAAAACTTTCCTCAGTACTTTATTATATCTCTCACTCTTTTCCACTTGACCATATACCAATACGTATACTAAATTGTGTTTATTTGAAGCTGAATCTTTCTATATGTGTCATTTCTCCCACTAGAAATGTAAACTTCTTGATAGAAGAGACTGTCTTGCTTTTCTATTTGTGTATTTCTAAACTAGATTCTATGGACTTTGAAAAGAGACAGTGTATTATGATTCCTAGGATCACTTTTTTAAAAAGTGACAAATATGGTAGGTGCTCAAATTGTTTTTATTGTATGATAATACTCTGGGTCTTGAAGGAAGAAAGCAGGCAAGGTCACATTTGGGAAACTATGTATACCTTATACTGACTCCAAGCTTCTCCCTCAAACATCTTTTTAATAAGTTTATTTTTTTTCTGATAATATTTTATGGGTAGAAATAATAAGATATTACATTCTCCAAATTCAATCAATAAAATCAAAAATCATTTATTAAGCACTTACTGCATTCAAGGCAACATGCCAGGAGGTGAACAACAATAAACAAGCAAACAAATTAAACCAAATCAAACCAAGCTAAAAATAAAAACCTCCTACTCACAAATAACTTTTATTTTATGAAACTAAAATACAAGGAGCATTCAGGTAAGAAAGCAGACTAGGTGAGAAATTTCCAGATTCTCCAAATTTCCTTAACAAACAGAATGTCAGAAGATTATCATTACTAAATCTATTTCCAAAGATGATTAGAGGGAAAGGAAAAGAACCTATATGTTCTAACATATTCATACCAGCTCTCTTTAAAGAACTGGAAGTTGTAAGAATGCTCATCATTTGGGAAATGGATGAACAATTTGTGGTACATGATTGTGAAAGAGTATTAATTGTACTAAAAGAATCAATGAACTCAATGGTTTTCAAAAAAAAAAACACGGATAGACTTACATGGAATAATAAAGAGTAAAATGAGCAGAGCCAAGGGAACACTTTATACAGTAACACAATATTGTTTTTAGAATGAATATGAACAAGTAATTTTGACTATTGTAAATATCTGCATCAACTACAAAGGACATGTGAAGAAAGATGCTATCTGCATCAAGATAAAAAACTGAAAAATTAAGGTATATGTACAATGATTTTATACCTATATACATATTTGTGTGTAATGGTAGAAATCACTGGGACAGGGGTGAGAATAAGAAAAAAACTTACATGATAGCTTTATTGTATTTTTAAAAGGAATTGCAAGTTGCATAAAATAGATTTACAATTACATGTGCAACAATCTTTTTTATTACACCGTGTTATAGAAAGGCTTTTTTTATTCCATAAATCAAATATTAAATTAATAAATACTTTGAAAGAAGAAACTCAAAATAAAAATATAATTGCTTCAAGTAGAATCTAAATGTGATCATGGATCTGCTATTAAAGTCATGTTTTTTGTGTGGCTTCAATTGATCTTTTAAATTGAACAGATTTCCCTGCTTAGAAGATATACATACATACATACATACATACATACACAAACACACAGAAATACATAACCTATATTTAAACATGAAAACATACTTACACATATAATTTTAAAATAAGTTTTTCTTTGTATTTTCAATTTTTATATCACAGTAGTACTTTCAGTATCCATCATCCTTCTCTCCCAGAGAGTGATTCAATAAAACAAATAGTATTTTTAATGAGGAAAAAAAATTAGTACCACTTATGAATACATAAAAAATTCCAAAATAAGTGCAATTTATAACACCTATAAACTTCCCACTTCCATGAAAGGGTAAGGTTAGGGTATCTCCTTGTATCTCTTCCTTCTCAGTCCTATTTGATCTTTAATCTATTGTTATATTGACTTTGGCTTTTTTGGTATGTCATTGTTCCATTTACATATTTTCAAAAATATTATTTATTTTAACATTTTTGACAACTGAGCTCAACATTTTCTCTCTCTCTCAGACATTTCCCACTCACAGAAAGTGTAAGTAATATATCAACTATACATCTCAAATCATGCTAAGAATATTTCCATATTAGTCATGTTACAAAAAAATGAGCAATTATACATTAACTTCTACTCAGAGTTCATTAGTTATTTCCCCCTGTCTTTTGTAATTGTCTTGAATCATTGTATTGACTAGAGTAGCTATGTCTTCCACCATAGATCATCATGACTATGTTGATGTTACAGAGTAGAATGATCTCCTAGTTCTACTAATTTCACTTTGCATCAGTTCGTTTAGGTCGTCACATTTTTTTTTCTTGAAACCATCATTCTCATCATTTTTTATGTCACAATAGTATTCTATCAAAATTATATGACATAATTTGTTCAGAAATTCCCCAGTTGATGGGCATCCCCTCAATTTCCAATTCTTTGCCACTACAAAAATTGCTGCTATAAATATTTTTTGCACATTTAAGTCCTTTTTCCTAGTCCTTTGATCTTTTTTGGAGGAAATAGACCTAGTAGTGCTATTATTGGGTTGAGGGGTATGCAAAGTTTCATAGTCTTTTAGGCATAGTTTTAAATTGTTCTTTAGAATGGTTGGACAAGTTTACAACTCCATTAATAACGTATTAGTGTAACTATTTTCTCTCATCCCATCCAGCATTTGTCATTTCTGATGAGTATGATGTTATACCTCAGACTTGTTTTAATTTTCATTTCTCTAATCATCAGTAATTTAGAAGATTTTATATGACTATAGATAGCTTTGATTTCTTATGAAAAGTTCCTGTTCATATATAACATTTAATAATTTAGCAATTTGGGGTTGTCCCTTGTTTTTATAATTTTGAATCAGTTCCCTATATCTTTAAGAAATGAGGTCTTTATCAGAAGAACTTGATAGGTTTATATTTTTAATATTACTTTATTGCCTCTCATATCTCTTAGCAAATAGTAGTTTCCTGATTGCATTTTATTTAAAGTCTATTTTTGTTTTTATTTTTGTCTGAGATAATATTTCTATCCCTCTCTTTTTTAATTCAACTGAAGCATAATACAGTGTGCTGAAACTCATTATTTTAACTCTGTGTTTCTATTTTCTGTGTGTCTCTCATAAAGAACATATCATTAAAGTCTAGTTTCTATCCATTCTTCTTCACTTCTTCAGTTCCATCTTATGGGTGAGTTCATTCCATTAACATTTATTCTTATGATTCCAAACTTTATATTTTACTCCATCCCATTTCCTTCTCTTTATTCTTCTTTCTTTTTGGTTATGTCCCTCCTCAAAAGTCTGTTTTCCTTCTGATCCCTGCATCTCTTAATCTGCCCCTCTGTTTATCATCCCTTTTTCTCATTTCTCCCCTCTCCTATTTTCCAGTTAAGTAAGATAGATTTCTATCCTCATCTTAATGAGTATGTATTCCTTCTTTGAATCACTTCTGAAGACAGTGAGGTTCAAACATTGCTAACCCCCCAATTTTTTCCTACACTATAAAAAGTCTTCCTTGTGCCTCTTTTTTATGTGAGAAACATTTCCCTATTCTATCTCTCACTAATCGCTTCTTCCAGTGCAGTCCTCTTTTTCATTCCTTCATTATTCTTTTAGATTATTCTAATAAAATTGACACATACTCATGCTCTATGTGTAGACTTCTCATAACTCTCTAATAATGATAAAGTGCTTTGGAGTTACATATTTCATCTTCCTATATAGGAATGTAAATAGTTTAACTTTATTGAATCTCTTTTGGTTTCCCTTTCATTTTAACTTTGCATGCTTCTCTGCAGTCATGCTTGAAAGGCAAGTTTTCTATTTATCTCTTTACTTTTCACCAGGTATGCTTAAGATCTTTTTTGACCAAATGTTCAAATTTTTCCTCTAAAAGATTATATTTAGTATTCGTGGGTATGTTATTCTTGGTTGTAATTCAAACTTTTTGTCTCCAGGAGGACGATATTCAATCCCTCTTCTCCTTTAACTTGGAAGCTGCTATATTTTTGTGATCCTAATTGTGGCTCTACAGTATCTGAATGATTTCTTTCTCGCTATATGTAATATTTTCTTCTTTATCTCTGAAATTTGGCTATGCTATTCCTTGGAGTTTCATTTGAGGATTGCTTTAAGAAGGTGACTGGTGGATCCTTGAAACTTCTGTTTTACCTTCTAGATCCAAGATATCAGATGAGTTTTCTTTTATAATTTCTTGAAGTAGTCTAATCATTTTTTAATAATATCTTAGTAACTTTTGCCAGGAGAGTTGTCTTTCCCGATATTTCCTTCTATTTTTTTCATTCTTTTCACTTGGTTTGATTATTTCTTAGTGCCTCATGGAATCACTAGCTTCAATTTATCCAGTTATAATTTTAAAGAAAATATTTACTTTAGAGAGCTTTTGTACCTCTTTTTCAACTGACCAATTCGGGTATTAAATGAGTTAAAGTCATTGGAAGATTTTTGTATTTCCTTTTCCTTTTGGCTTATTCAGATTTTTAAAGAGTTCTTTTCTTCGGTCAATTTTTGTGTCTTTTTTACCATTAAGCCTTGAAGGTGTTACTTTCCTTAGAAGTTTTCACTCAAAATAGTTTATCAAAATATTAGATCTTTTAAAACAACTTTTATCCATCTTTCTAATTTATTTTCCCATGTTTTTGCCTAAAAGTTTTACTCTCAAAAATGTTATTAATTCTTTTTTAAATTAATTAATTAATTTTTTTTTTAGTTTACAGCCCTGACTTCCACAAGTTTTTGCATTCCAAATTTTCTCCCCCTCTCTCACCTCTCCCCTTCCCCCCTTACCCCCTCAAGATGGCATGTAATCTGATGTAGGTTCTGCATATGCCTTCACATTAAACTTATTTTCATAACAATCAAGCTGTAAAGAATTATCAGCAATGAAATGAACCATGAGAAAAATGTAACAAAATCCAAAATAAAATTTTAAAAAAAGAAAGAGCTAATAGTTTGCTTCTATATGCATTCAGATTCTATAATTCTTTCTCTGGAGGTGAATAGCCTCTATCCATCATGAGTCTTTTAGAGCTGGCTTAGAATCTTGCATTGTTGAGAAGAGCCAAGTCTATCAAAGTTAGTGAGCACAGAAATAATGTGTCTGTGGTTGTGCATAATATTTTCCTGCTTCTGATCCTTTCACTCATCATCACTCCTATAAGTCTCCCCAGGTTCTTCTGAGATACATTTGCTCCTCCTTTCTTAGGGCACAATAATATCCTGTTACCTTCATCTATCACGATTTGTTTATCCATTCTCCAATTGATGGGCATCCCCTTGATTTCCAATTCATTGCCACAACAAAAAGAGCTGCTATAAATATTTTTGTACGTATGGATCCTTTTCCCCTTGTGTGATAGCTTTGAGATAAAGCCCTAGAAGTGGCATTGTTGGGTCAAAGGTTATGTACATTTTATAGCCCTTTTTGCTTTCTAGAATGGTTTCATCAGTTCACAACTCTACCAAAAATGCAATTGTGTTCTAATATTCCAAAATCTTCTCCAGCATTTATGATTTTCTTGTTTTAATATGTTAGACAATCTGAAAGTAGAGATGTGATTCCTGAAAGTTGTTTTGATTTGCATTTCTCTCATCAATAGTGATGTAGAGCATTTTTCATAAACTATAGATATCTTCAATTTCTTCCTCTAAAAACTGCCTCTTCATATGCTTTTGGCATTTATCAATTGGGGGAAGACTTATATTCTTATAAATTTGATTTAGTTCCCTGTATATTTTGGAGAAGGGGCCTTTGTCAAAGGCAATGGTTGTAGAAATTCTTTCCCAATTTTCTATGGCTCTCCTAATACTGGTTGTATTGTCTTTGTTTTAACCAAATCATTTTGATTTAACATAATCAAAACTATCCATTTTGCTTTTCTTAATGCTCTCTATTCCTTGTTTAGTCATAAATTCTTTCCTTCTCCATAAATTTGACAGCTAAGCAATTCCCTTCTTTCCCAAATTGCTTATAGTATCAGTCTTGATATCTAAGTCATGAGCTCATTTCAACTTTATTTTGATATATGGAGTAAGATATTCACCTATTCCCAATTTCTACCATACTACGCTCCAGTTTTCCCAGCAGTTTTTGTGAATGGACTCCTTGGGTTCATCAAAGAGAAGATTACTATATTCGTTGACTATTATGTCTTGTGTACCTAACCGATTCCACTGATCCACCACTGTATTTCTTAGACAGTACCGAGTAGTTTTGATGATTGCTACTTTATAATACAGTTTAATGTCTGGTATGGCTTGTCCTCCTTCCCTAGAATTTCTTTTAATTAATTCCCTTGATATTCTGGATATTTTGTTCTTCCAAATGAATTTTGTTATTATTTGTCTAGCTCTATAAAATAATGTTTTGGTAGTTTGATTGGTATGGCACCAAATAAATAAATTGATTTAGGTAAAATTGTCATTTTTATTATATTAGATTGGCCTAACCACAAGTAAATGTTGCGTTTTTTTTCCATTTATTTAGATCTGACTTTATTTTCCTGAGAAATGTGGTCAATTTTTGTGTATCTGCCATGTACTGCTGAGAAAAAAACAATACATATTCCTTTCTACCCCGATTCAGTTTTATCCAGAGGGCTATCATATCTGCCTCTTTTAAAATTCTATTCACCTCCATAACTTCTATTATTTTACTTTATTTTGAGGTTAGATTTCAGTTTCAGAGAGGGGGACCTTAATGTCCCCCACTAGTATAGCTTTGCTGTCTATTTGTTCCTGTGACTCCCTTAACTTATCCTCTAAGAATTTGTGTGCTTGGTGCACCACTTGTGTTGTAACGATATTACTTCATTGCCAGTGGTACATTTTAGCTGCATATAGTTTCCCTCCTTATCTCTTTCAATTAGATCTATCTTTTCTTTTGGTTTGTCTGAGATTAGGATTTCTACCTCTGCTTTTTTTTATTTCAGGTGAAGCATAATATATTCTACTCTAGCCTTTTATCTTTTCCCTGCGTATATCCCCATGTCAAATGTGTTTCTTGTAAACAACATATTGTGGGAATTTGGTTTTTAAAAAATTCTTCTATCTGCCTCCATACTTTGAGAGAGTTCATGCCATTCACATTCGAAGTTATGATTACTATCTGCATCTTAATTTCCATTGTATTCCCCTTCTTTGATATTTTT
>JAQQSZ010019574.1:0-10338 GCA_028646595.1 Phalanger gymnotis
TCTTCTGACTGTATGTTTTGGTCTTCTTTGTCCCCAAAGAAGGACTCCAGAGTCTGAGACTGAATCTGGGTGTGTTTTCGCCATCTGGCCATGTTCCCAGACACTTTACTTAACCCTTGACTTTTTCAACGGGGTGTGACTAAAGAGTTCTATGTTCCACGCTTGGGTGGATGCGCTGCCTCACCAGCACTCCTCCTTCCCGAAGAACCCCCTACCTGGACTGGGCTTAAATCTTCAGCAGGCTCTTCACTCCTGCTGTGATCAGCCACTTAATTCCTCCCACCAGGTGGGCCTGGGGCCAGAAGCAACTGCAGCTGAATTTCTAAACCTGACCTGTCTCCATTGCCCCAGGGGTGGGAGGCGAACCGCAAACTCCGTCCCGTCCCGCAGCTTTTCCCACTAACCTTCTCTGTTGTCTTTCCTGTTTGTGGGTTGTGAGGTCTGGTACATGCCACAGCTCAGTAATTCAGCATGCTAGGGCACTCTCTGCTCCACTCCTGGTCTCGTTGGTCTGCGGTCTACCGCACCGTGGGCTGGGCTCTGCTGGGCTCAGCTCTGCTCCCCTCACCTGGGAGCTGGGAATTCCGTGCGGGGCAGACCTTACCCCGAGACCATCCAGGATGTCCTGGGCTGGAGCCCTGCTTCCCTCTGCCATTTTGTGGGTTCTGTAGTTCTAGAATTGGTTCAGAGCCATTTTTTAATAGGTTTTTGGAGGGACTTGGTGGGGAGCTCACGCCAGTTATTGCTTACCAGTCGCCATCTTGGCTCCGCCCCCCGTAGTACAGATTTTGTTTACATTTTGGAGTGTGTGTGTGTGTTTTCCGGAAAATAGAGAGTGAAAGAAAATAACTTGAAATATGAAGGAGAGAGGTGAGGCAGTCTGATTTTGAAGGGATTTTTGAAGGGATTCGAAAGCTATTCAGGATGAGGACATTTATTATTTTATACAACAGACAATAAGAACTACTGATTTACTTTTTTAACTTTTAATATATTTTCCACCCACCAGGTGACATGCCTTGAGAATGGCATTTTGGTACCTACGTGATTGATGGGTTAGAATGGGGATAGAGTGGAAGCAGGGGGAATAATTGAGATTTTCTTAGAATAGTATGGATAAGAGGTAATGAAGGCCTTAATTAATTGAAATGGTTATATATTTACCAAGGCCCCTTCCAGCTCTAGCCCTCTATGGTTCTAAGTTCATTCACAGTTGAACTAAGCAATGACAATGTATTTGTCTCAGGGTATCAGATAACTCAACTGAGTCCCTGCTAGCACTAATGAAATCAACATATTGTCATTAGTGATGCAAGGAAAGTGACTTTTATTTGCATTTTTGGGCAGTAAACTCTTGCAGTAAAAAAAATACATCTGAAAGTGAGATACTGCTTTATTTACCAAAGACAAGTAGAGTACAACACTGAGTCCCATCCATCTTTCTACTAATGAATCAGAAACAGCACTTCCCCATACACTGCAGGCCAGATAAATGAATTCCTCAACTCAGACCTACTCTTGACACCTTCTTTAATCCCTGAACTCTAAAATACATTATAATATTGTACAAACTCTTCTCACTACATTTACTTGCAGCTGTCAGGCCTGTTGTCAGCATCCGTCAGTAAGGAGAGCTAATTGAAACAAACTTGGTGTCTCTAGCTCCTTTAATAATTATCAGAGTCACAAGCTTGGCATGGAAGTTAGGCTCATGTCCTCACACTGTTTGATTAAGAGGATTCTTCCCTTGATGAGTTCACAGGGGCTGACATGAGTGGTTCTGTGCCAGACACGGTGCTGCTCCTAGTTGAGTGACAAGCCAGAGGGAGATTGAGATTGGGTAAGTGACTCTGAAGATGTGCGTGTATGTGTGTGTGTGTGTGTGTGTGTGTGTGTGTGTGTGTGTGTGTAGCAGGTTGTCGAGATAATCATGCTATGTTTGGCATTTGTCAGGGAATGCTAGAATATAGAGTAGTGTGTTCTGGAGAACTTGCGTTACTTATAGTCAGAGACAAGCTGTGAGCCCATACCTTATAAGTCTAAAATGAGGGTAGATTTGATTAGAGATCCACTCATGTCTGGGATAAACCTCCATGCCTAAATCATATGCTTATATTTTCTATATACCAGATCCTCTGCCTGAACCAGAAACAACAGATATGTCTATTTGGGGGAAATTTTTTCTTTAATTTCTTTTTTTAATTTTTTTTTTTTGGTAATTGCTCAATTCAGGCACCTCCTTCATGAAGCCTTCCATGATTTTTCCAGTTAGCAGTATCTTCCTCCACCTCTAATCTTTCACGTAATTTGAGTTTTCCGAAGTTTGTTTTGCTATATAATCTATATAATTTTCATAAACCTTAAATAATATTTTAATAATTTTAATTGTCCCCAGTTATATATAAAAAATAAATTTTAACTTTTTTTTTCAGTTTTGAGTTCCAAATTCTATTCTTCTCTCACTCTCTACTCCCCTCCCTAAGATGATAAGTACTCCAATATAGGTTATGCATGTGTAATCATGTAATATGTATTTAATAATAATTTTATTGATTTTTTTCACCTACATGCCCCAACTTTTTCCTCATTCCCAGAGAACCAGGATCTACAATAAAAAGAAGAAAAAACAGCTCAGCAAAACTTACCATCACATCAGAAAAGTCCAATGTTATCCTCTTTTGCAAGATACCTTCCCTCTCTTATCTGCTAATGCTTCCTCCACTAAGCTTACATTTCATCTCTTCTGTATATTTCTTTTATACAAGAGTATTTCATTTGTTCTTATGTATCGACAAACAAAGGAGGGTAGATTTTCTCACATTTCTTTTTCTATTCTATTTTTTATTCCATTTCATAGCATTCACTCTTAATGTTTTTAAGGTTCTTTTTGTTTATATTGTAGTTATGCATATTGTTTTCCTAGTTCTGCTGCCATCTGTTTACAGCATTTCATATGTCTTCCTATACTTTTCTAAGTTCTTGATATTCAACATTTCATAAAGCACAATGATATTGTATTATATATTTGAACATTTTCCAAATGATCTATTCCATTTTCAATTCTTCTCTATTAATTGAAAAGCTTTTATTAATATAATAATTTTAGTTTATGTAAGGCCTTTATTTTTTCAATGACATCCTGGCAGTATTAGGTTGCTTTTCCAGAATAGTTAGACTACAGCATAGATCAAACAACAAGGCATAAATATGTCCATCTTTATATAATTTCCATCTTGTTGATTATTCACATTTTTTGTCAGTTTTGCCGATTGTGAGGTAAAAGCTCACAATAGTTTTGCTTTGCATTTTACTTATTATTAATGTTCTGGAACACTTTTAATATGTGTTAATCATTTAAAAATACTTTTAAAGTTGTTCATATTCTTAAACCATTTACCTATTGGGCAATGAGATTTGATATTGTGTATTTCTCTTATTTGCCTAGACATACTATATATCAGATCTTTATCTGATATATTTGACACAAAGCGTGTTGTTCATTTGATAGCTTCCCATCATATTCTTGTTATATTGTTTTGATCATGCAGAAGGTTTTCAATTTTAAATAATGACAATGTATTTTATTTTTACGTACTTTTATCCCCTTTTGTTTAAGAATGAAGACGTTATTAATTAATGAACAAGCAATTATTGATGCTTCTGCTGTGCAAGGTGCTGTGCTAAGGAAGATACTAAGAAATATTTAAAATAGTTACCATACAAAAACAATTTTTGACATTCATTTTTAAAACTTTGAGTCCCAAATTCTTTTTTCCTCCCTCCCCCCGCAACCCCTTATTGAGAAGGCAATAAATTTGATACATATTATGCATGCGTAGTCATGGAAAACATTTCCATAGTAGTCATGTTATGAAAGAAAACATAGACAAAAAACTGTCAAAAATAAAGGAGAAAACAAAACTTCTATCTGCTTCCAGGCAGTATCAGTTTTTTTCTAAGGATAGATAGCATTTTCATCATAAGTCCTTCAGAGTTTTCCTGGATCATTGCGTTGCTGAGAATCGCTAGGTCATTCAGCTGATCATCTTACAATATTTCTGTTAATCACATAGTACATTTCACTTTGCATCAGCTCGTGGAAATCTTTCCAGGTTTTTCTTAGAGCAATATGCTCACCCTTTCTTGTAGCACAACAGTATGCCATCATAATGACATACCACAATTTGTTCTGGCATTCCCCAAATAATGAGTATCCCTTCAATTTCCAATTCTTTGCCACAAGAAAAGAGCTGCTATAAATATTTTTGTACATAAAGCTCCTTTTCCTTTTTGTTTTTTATCTCTTTTGGGATACAGACCTAGTAGTGGTATTGATGCACGGCTTTATAGCCCTTTGGACATACCTCCAAATTGCCCTATGGAATGGCTGGATCAGTTCACAACTCCATCAACAATGCATGTATATCTCACTTCTTCTATATCCTCTCTAATATTTGTCATTCTCCTTTTCTGTCCTCTTAGCCAATCTAATAGGTATGCTGTAGTTCCTCAGAATTGTTTTAATTTTCATTTTTCCAATCAATACTGAGTTAGAGAGTTTTTACACATGGCCATAGATAGCTTTATTTACTTCATCCAAAAACAGTTCATATCTTTTGATGATTTATCAGTTGGGGAATGTGTAATCAGTTGGGGAATCTGTTCTCCATTCTATCACCCCCATTTCTCTTATCTCCTTCCCCTCCTACTTTCCTGAAGGGTAAGATAGATTTCTACACCCAATTGAGTATGTATGTCATTCCCTCTTTGAGCCAATTCTGATGAAAGTAAGGTTTACTCATCCTGCTCACCTCCACCTTCTTCCCTATTCTGTAAAAGCTTTTTCTTGCCTCTTTTATGTGAGATAATTTACCCCATTATACCACCCCTTTCCTTTTCTCCCAGTACATTTTTCTCTCACCCCTTAATTTTATTTTTTTAAATATCACCCATTCATATTCAACTCACATCTGTGCCTTCTGTCTGTATATACTCCTTCTAACTCCCCAGAATAATGAGAAAGTTCTTATGAGTTACAAGTCTCATCTTTCCATACAGGGATATGAGTTTAACATTTTTAAGTCCCTTATGATTTCTCTTTCTTACTTACCTTTTTATGCTTCTCTTGAGTTTTGTATTTGAAAGTCAAATTCTCTGTTCAGCTCTGGTCTTTTCATCAAAAATTCTTGAAAGTCTATATTTCATTGAATACCCCTCCCTTTTTTCCCTGAACTATTATGCTCAGTTTTGCTTGGTAGGTGATTCTTGGTTGTTAATTCTAGCTCTTTTTCCCTCTGGAAGCATCATATTCCAAGCCCTCAGATCCTTTAACATAGAAGCTGCTAAATCTTGTGTCATCTCAACTGTGGCTTCATGATACTTGAATTATTTCTTTCTTGCTGCTCGTAATATTTTCTCCTTGGCCAGGGAGCTATGGAATAAGGGTATAATATTTCTAGGAGTTTCCATATTGTAATCTCTTTTAGGAGGTGATTAGTTGATTCTTTCAATTTCTATTTTGCCCCTTGGTTCTATAATAACAGGGCAGTCTTCCTTGATAATTTCTTGAAAGATGATATCTAGGCTCTTTTTTTTGTCATGGTCTCCTGGTAGTCCAGTAATTTTAAAATTCTCTCTCCTGGATCTATATTCTAGCTCACTTGTTTTTCCAATGAGATATTTCACATTGTCTTCTATTTTTTTTTAACTCTTTTGGTTTTGTGTTATTGTCTCATGATTTCTCATAAAGTCATTAGCTCCCATTTGCTCCATTTTATTTTTTAAAGAATTATTTTCTTAGATGAGCTTTTGGAACTCCTTTTCCATTTGGCCAATTTTGCTTTTTTAAGGCATTCTTCTCCTTATTAGCTTTTTGAACCACTTTTACCATTTGGCCTAGATTTTTTTTAAGGTGTTATTTTCTTCAGTATTTTTACCAAGGTGTTGACTCACTTTCCATAATTTTCTTGCATCTCTCTGTTTTTCTTCCCAATTTTTCCTCTACTTCTCTTACTTGATTTTCAAAATGCTTTTGGAGCTCTTCCATGGTCTAAGACCAATTCATATATTTTTTGGAGGCTTTGGATATATGGGCTTTGAATTCGTTGTCTTCTTATGAGTGTGTAATTTGATCTTCTTTGTCACCACATTACCTTTCTATGGTCAGAGTTTTTTTTCCCTGTGTTTGCTCATTTTCCCAGCCTATTATTTGTCTTTTTTTAACTTTTTATTAAGGTAGGGCTCTGCCTTCAGGGTGGCGGGCACACTGTCCCAAGTATCAGGGGTTTTGTGCAGCTGTTTTCAGAGATACTTCTAGGGACCTGTAAGTTTTCAATTCTTCCAAGGCAGTGTGATCTAAGGAGATGATTTTGCTACTCTCCTAGCCTGTGCTCTGTTCTGCGAGTGACTATAAGTACTCTTTTCTGCCTGGGAACTGTCAGGAGGGTCCCACCTCTGCTGTGGCTGCAAGCTCTGCTGTCTTAGTGCTCCTCTTCACCCCAGGACTGCCACCCAGGACTGTGACCCAGATCCAAGTACGATCAAAGCAACAAAGTCCTATCCCAGTGTTAGCAAAAAGATCTCTGTAATCTCCTTTTGACCAGTTGTTCAACCCCTTTACCATCTATGATCTGAGATCTCTGGAAGTATCTGCTGCCATTGCTGATTCAGGCACTCCCAAGGCCTGCTCCTGGTTTGCTGTGGCCATGGCTGTGATGGCAAGGCCTGTGCTGGACTGTGCTCTACTCTCACTCAGGTGGGACAGACCTCTCCTGCTGACCTTCTTAGTTGGTGACTGTGGACTGAGAGGTCTGGAAACTGCCACTGCTGCCAATGATTCAGTCATCTCGAGGCGTACTCTGGGTTTGCTGGAGCCCATTCTGTGCCGGCACGGCCTGCACTGGACTGTGCTTTTCATTTACCCTGATACAATAGACCTGTCCTGTGAAGCTTCCAAGTTGTCTTAGACTGGAAATTTGTTTCACTCCATCTTTTTGTGGGTTCTGCTGCTCTAGAATTTGTTTAGTCATTTCTAAAGGTATTTGGAGGGCTTAGGGGGAGAGCTCAGGTGAATTCCTGCCTATAATCTGCCATCTTGGCCCTGTCCTGGCCAATTCTACTTTTTAAGTTTTTTTTTTCCTTCAGTGAATTTTTGTACTTATTTTACTTTTTGACCCAGTCTGTTTTTAAGGTATTACTTTCTTCAGTATTTGTGTGTGTATGTGTGTGTGTGTGCGCACACGCGTGTGTGTGCACTTTACCAAGTTGTTGACTCATTTTTTCATGATTTTCTTACATCACTCTCGTTTCTCTTCCCAATTTTTCCTCTACCTCTCTTACTTAATTTCCAAAATCCTTTCTGAGCTCTTTCATTCATCTTTTTCTTGGAAGCTTTGGATGTAGGAGCTCTGACTTTGTCGTATTCTTCTAAATGTGTCTTGATTTTGAGCTTCTTTGTTACCATAGTTAATTTCTATGGTCAGAATGTTTTCTTTTTTTCTCTTTGCTCATTTTCCCAGCTTATTACTTGACTTTTAATTCTTTCTCAAAGTAGAGCTCTCTTTCCGGGATTGAGAGTGAACTGTCCTAAGCATCAGAAATTTGGTGCAGCTGTTTTCAGAGATATGGCTAGGGAACATGTTAATTTTTAGTTCTTCCACAATGGTACGATCTAAGGAGAAGTGTTTAGTATTCTCCTTGCCTGTGCTCTGTTCCTGTATGACAAGTGCTCTTTTTTGCCCTGAAACTGTGAGGAGGGTCCCTGTTCCACTACAACCACCACTTCTGATGTGCTAGTGCTGCTCCTTGCCTTAGGACTGCCACCCGGGACTGCAATCCAGATCCAAGTACAGGAAAAGCATCAGAGTCCTGCTTGAGTACTAGCAAAGAGTCCTGCCTAAGTACTAGCAAAGAGACCCCTGTAATTTCCTTTCCACCAGTTTTTCAACTCCTTTATCATCTCTGGCCTGAGACCTCAAAGCAACAGCTGTTGCTGCTGATTCAGTGACTCCCAAGGCCTGCTCCTATTTTCTTGGGGCCAGGGCTATGCTGGCATGGCCTGTGTTAGACTGATCTCTCTTGCCCTGGTGCAATAGACCTATCCTTCCAAACATTTTAAATTTTCTTGGGCTGGAAAATTGTTTCACTCCATCTTTTTGTGCATTCTGTTGCTCTAGAATTTGTCGAGCATCATTATTTAAAAGTGTTTGGAGGGATTTGGGGAAGACTTCAGGCCACTCCTGGCCTCTGGAACTCACATTCTAATTGGGGAGACAACAGTTCTCAATCTCTCTCTCTCTCTCTCTCTCTCTCTCTCTCTCTCTCTCTCTCTCTCTTTCTCTCTCTCCCTCTGTTTCTCTCTCCCCCTCCCACCCTCCTTCCTTCTTTCACTCCCTCCCTGCCTTTCTCTCATTCTCTCTCACTCTAATTCTGTCTCCCTCTCTAGCTCTAACTCTATGTCATCTATATCTATAATCTATATTTGTATGTATGCACTTACTTAGGCAGCAATATATGTCTAGAAGAGATTACATGTATGCTAAAGGGGGAGACAATAGATAATGGGATGGAAGAATCCCCTTGTAGAAGGTGATGTTTGAGTGAATCTGAAAGAAATCCAAGTGTTCTAAGAGGAGGATATAGGGAATAAATATTCTGAGAAGTAAGGATAGCCAGTGTAAAGGCTTAGAGAAGGAAGATGGAGTTTTATGTGTATGAAACAACACGTGAGATGAGGAGAATATGAAGATTTTAAAAGAAAGGAAGGTGCTAGAGTATGAAATACTTTAAGTAACAAACAGAGGCATTTATAATTAGATCCTGAAGGTACTAGAGAACCACTGGAGTTTGTTGGGTAGAGGGGTGATATAATCAGATCTATGCTTTACAAAGCACACTTTGGCAGCTGTATGGAAGACAGATTGGAATAAGGGTAGAATTAAAGTAGGGGGTTCCATTAAAATGCTAATGCAGTAATCCAAAGGATAGGTGATGATGGTTCATAAGGTGGCTGTAGAAGTGACAAGAAAATAACATCTAAAGATATTGCAGAGAAAGAAACGAAAAGATTTGCAACTGATTGAATCTTTGAAATGACTGAAAGTGAGGAAATAAGAATAATACCATAATTTTGAAAACATTGAATATCTAGAAGCATGGTGGTACTCTTTTTATTTATTTATTTATTTATTTATTTATTTATTTATTTATTTAATTTTTAGTTTGCAACAAACAGTTCTACATAATTTTGAGTTCCAGATTTTCTCCCCTCCCTCCACAAGAAGACATGGAATCCAATATAACTTCCATGTATAACTTGGCATTGAATTAATTTACACACTAGTCAAGTTGTGGAGAAGAACCATGACCAATGGAATAACTCATGAGAAAGAAGAAACAGAACCAAAAAAAAAAACCACAACCCAACAACAAATACAAAAGAGAGGAAAAAAAACCGTGTTGGGGAGAAAAAGGCGAGCATGAAGTGTGCCTCGATTTGCATTCATACTTCATAGTTCTTTCTCTGGATGTAGATAGCACTCTCCATCATGAATCCTTTGGAGCTGTCTCTGCATGTTGTGTTGCTGAGAAGAGCAAAGTCGGTCAGGGTTAGTTATCACAGAATCCATATATCTTTGATTGTGTATAATGTTCTCCTGGCTCTGCTCTGCTCACTCAGCATCATGTTGTGTAGGTTCTTCCAGGTTGTTAAGAAATCCGTATCATCCCCATTTCTTACAGCACAATAGTATTCCATTACCTTCATATACCACAGCTTGTTCAGCCATTCCCCAATTGATGGGCATCTCTTTGATTTCCAATTCTTAGCTACCAAAAAAAGAGCCGCTATAAATATTTTTGTACATCTGTGTCCTTTTCCCACTTGTGTGATCTCTTTGGGATATGACCCTAGAAGTGGTATTGCTAGGTCAAAGCATATGAACATTTTTATAACCCTTTGGGCATAGTTCCAAATTGTTCTTCAAAATGGCTGGATCAGTTCACAACTCCACCAGCAATGTAACAATGTTCCAATTTTCCCACATCTCCCACATTTATAGTTTTCCTGTTTTGTTATTTTAGCCAATCTGACAGGAGAGAGATGGTATCTAAGGGTTGCTTTGATTTGCATTTCTCTAATCAGTAGTGATTTAGAGCATTTTTTCATATGTCTATAGATATCTTTAATTTCTTCCTCTGAAAACTGCCTGTTCATATCCTTTGACCACTTCTCAATTGGGGAATGACTTGTATTCCCATATATTTGGTTCAGTTCCCTGTATATTTTGGAAATGAGGCCTTTATCAGTGGCACTAGTTGTAAAGATTTTCTCCCAATTTT